>CM034148.1:150810924-151008424 GCA_019776745.2 Taxus chinensis
TGAGGGATCTGTTTGGATATGAAATGGCTTTTCCCAATTAGTTCCTCTCAATATTGGGGCACTGATTAATTTTTCTTTAATTTCTTCAAAAGCATGCTGACACTTTTAATCCCAAAGAAATTCACAGTCCTTGGTTAGAAAATTAAACATGGGGGCAGCAATTTTACTGAAATCTTTTATAAAGTGCCTATAGTACCCATTATGCCCTAGAAATGATTTGATATCTATGGGGGTCTGAGGAATAGGTAAATCTGAAATGATCCTTATTTTTTTTTTTATCGACCTGAATTCCTCTTTTTGAAATATGGTGTCCTAATACAATCCCCTCATCCATCATCATCAAACATTTTTCATCACTAAGAGACAGGTTGTGTTGTTCACATATTGTTAACACTTTGTCGAGATTTCTCAAAGCATCTTCAAATGTATCTCCATGTACAGTGAATTCATCAGTATATACCTTAACACAATCATTTGTTAGATCAGCAAAGATTGCAAGTACAACTCTCTGGAAAGTTACAGGAGCATTACATAAACCAAATGGTAACACCCTATAGGAAAATGTTCCCCATGGACATGCAAATATAGTTTTGTCCTGATCTTTAGCAACAACTCTGATCTGATTGTACCCACTAAAGCCATCCAAGAAATAAAAGTATTGTTTACCTGAAAGGTTATCTAGGACTTGATCTATGAATGGTAAGGGAAAATAATATCTCATTGTGGCTTTGTTTAGTTCCTTATAGTCAACACATAATCTCCATTTTCTATTCTTTTTGGGAACAATTACAAGAGGAGATACCCACTGACTATCTGAGATAGGGTAGATAAAACCTACTTGTAATAGTTTTTCAATTTCTTGTTTGACTATATCCCTTAAGGTTGGGTTAATCCTTCTTTGAGGCTGCCTAACTGGTTTAATGTTTTCAGTATAGATGTGATGAGTGCAGATACTTGGGTGAATTCCCTTCATATCTTTGTAATCCCAAGAAAAATCTTTAGTATGATTTTTTAGAACATCAAACAATTTAGCTTCTTCATCATCCTTCAACCAGTTGTTAATGTTTAAAGTTTTACCCGGTTAAATTTCAAAATGCGTGGTTCCAATATGTGATGAACTATTTTGTGGGAAGGGTTTCATTAAAGTATTTAATGGACATGCATGTGGTAACAACATATGGTATGTAGCAACATCTCTAAAAGTTCCTTGAGACAGAATACTGGAAAAAGGACAGTAATGAGAATTATGATACTTATCTCTTTGTAGGCCAAATTCTTCATCATTGCTACTTTCCAAAAATTCTTCACCACTTCCTGATGTACTTGAAACTGAAGCTACAGATTCATCCTCTCCCCATGAGAAATCTCGTTCCTCCAGAGTGAAATTATTTCTAATCAAATAGAACTATTGTTGTCATTGTTCTGGAACTAAATGTGGTGGTTCCATAACTATAGCCACAGGTTCCAGAACTAAGTTCTCAAGTTTCAGAACTAAGTTTGCAAGTTTTGGATCTAAGTTCGTAGGTTCCAGAACTATTTTTGATTACTTCGAGGATAGCTTGTGCTCATCTAATGGTGGACTAATCATCTCTTCTACTTCTCTTACATGATCCTGCAATGTGAACATAACCAAAGAAGACAAATTTTGCTTATTGGTTTCAAGAGAATCAACCCACAATTGTTCATGATAGTTAGTAAAAGGTCGTGCGGTAGGATACAAGGAAATTTGTTTAGAGTTCTTACCATTCGAGATTGTCATATCACCTGACCTGCAATCAATTAAAGCAGCAATTGTAGCTAACCATGGTCTAGCCAAAATAATGGGATAACCTAATGTTTTATCTTTTGGCTACAGTATAAGGAAGTCAACTGGATATTCCCATGACTCCACCATAACCGCCACGTCTTCAATAATTCCTCTTGGTTTTGTTACAGACTGGCATGCCATCTGTAATATGGTATAAGTAGGTTGTATACCCGTTAATGGTAATGTTTTCATAGTATCCACTGTCATTACATTGATAGCCACTCCCAAACCTATCAAAACATTATGTACGTCCTTATTTCCTATAGATACATAAATAATAGGACTTCCAGGATCTCCGTATTTGGGAAGTAAAAGTTTACCTGCTAGTAAATCAGCAAGTTTCCCATCTACTTTGATAGTCTTGAGGTATTGTTTCTTCCTTCCAGGATTTTTCAGACATAATATTTTGATTAATCTATTCAATTCTGGAATGTCCTTAATTGATTGTAACAGTGGTATTTCAATATTCAATTTCCTTAATTCATGTACCAATTCAGACTCCTTGATTTCTATAGCTTCTTTAAATCTCTCTGGAAATGGAGTGTTACTATCTGGTTCCTTTTCTTTTCTTTCTATATCCTCTTTTGGAACAACGGTACTAGGAATTTCATTTTCTTCTATCATTTCAGTGATTATAAGGGGTGGACTGTTAATGATTTTCCCATATCTAGTTTGAATATCCCTACAATCCATAGCATGTAAATCAACTGATTTTTCTGGTTTTGTTCCATAAACAAGAGTTGTTTGTTTGTTTCTTGGATTTCCTGCTAGCTGTGTTGGTCTTTGCGTTTGGAATACATTCTCAGTTTGTGAATTTTGTGCAGGCAATCCCATGATGGCCTATTGATTCTTATTTGGATATGTTCTTCCTTGAACATAATTACTAGGGTTACATCTAGGTTGTGACCAAGCATAAGGATTTCCTTGACCGGCCCATGGTTGTTGATGTCCCTGAGTATACCAAACTTGATTTGTCCAATCTTGAGGGTTCCAAGTTGGTTGAGGTACCTAAGGTGGTTGTCCCCAATTTTTTGGTACTGACTGAGTAGCCCATGGCATCGTCCATGGATTAGGAACTGATCTTGGCATAAACTGCCCTTGGTTAGGTTGTCTCTAAACAAAATTCAATTCTTTTGTTGTAGATGAGGCACTTGTTTGTTTAAGTTGATTCTTAATAATGGGAAGTAAAGAAAAAACATCAATATCATGTTCTTTAGATTCACAGATGAGACACATTTCTGTTTTATCCAAAGAACAATCTCTTAGTGCATGCTTCTTCCTGCATCTAGGACAATACATAACCAATGGTTCTTTTTTGGTATTTGCTTTAGCTTGTAATCCATCCATAGTATAGGTTAATTGCACTAAAATGTATGTTTTAAAGTTTGCTAACTCATCCATTAGTTTGTTCATATCTGGATTCAGAATTTTCACTGATTTTCCTTTTCTAGGTCCACCTCTGGTTCTGGAATAGCTTCTACAAATCTCCTTAATTTCATTCATTCTCAACTAATCAATGTCTCCACCTCCTATCAAGTTAAGGGTTTCCCTAGATTCATCATCCATAACTTTAAGAAAAATGGTTTTACTTAACTCTTCTTGAAGCACAAATCCACATATTTTTCAAACAAAGAGGAATCTGTCTAAATAGTCTTCTATGTTTTCATCTTCTTGCTTGATTTCGAAGAATTCTTCCTTCCTATTTCTCCCTCTACAATAATCCTGGTATTTGTCTAGAAAGGTAGTCTCCATTTGTGCCCAAGTGATAATAGAGTTGGATGGAAATCCCATGAACCACCTCATTGCTCCATCCTTCAAAGTGGATGGAAACAACTTGAGTTTTTGATTATTTGTTTTCTAGTCATAGGTCTAACATAGTACCTTGAACTCAAACAAAAATTGGTTAGGATCTTCAGATGGCATCCCTCTAAATGTGGGTAAATGTGCAGGTGAGATATTTTTCATTGATGTATCATCATCTCCCAATTGGATTGGATAGGTAAAGGTCCTATCAGGTACTCTCTCAGCTTCTCGTGTCATTTCTAAAACATTTTCTAAATTTTCCTCCCAATCAATGTGGTAAGCGGTATGCCTTAGGGAAGGTGAAAAATCAGGAGTAGGAGGTTGACTACTCAATTGAGAATCAAAACTCACCCTAAATGGATATTGAGTAATAAGCCTTCTCCTAGAAGTTCCACTTCCTTCAAGTGACTGATCTAAGAATTCCAAAGGTGGCAATTTTGTTTCTTATCTAACAGGCATTGATGGTGCCTCCAATTCTTGATGAATTTCCTTACTTTGACTAGAGGATGTTATGAATTCTTGTGAAGATGTTTTTGGGAGGAATCTACCTTGTGATTCTCTTGGTCTATTCATATATTTTATGATATAGTAGGGAAGATCCTTCAACTACTAGATGTATGATTTGTTGCTCTTGCTAATACTTAATTAAAAGGTTCCAACTAGTGGTCCCCGGAAACAGTGCCAAAAATGATGGGTGTCATTATTCCCTTCATTTAATCAACTTCTTGTAGATGTCATATCAAACCAGGGGTGTGTCTAAAGCTATATACAACAAGAGTAATCTTATCGATCTAGTAGTTGATTGTAGTTATTTTTGTATTTTCTGGGGGATCTTTTCAATGTCTTAAGGACTTCTTGGTAAAACCTTATTTAAATTATACTATGAAAACTTACTAAAAGTAAACACACTAAAATCTTTGTTGAAAGGAAACACACTTGCTTTTGGAAATAAACACACTCAATTTAGAATGCTTAAAAATGATTGCATGAAATATAGGAATCTATCTAAACACCTGCAGGAACAAGTATACAACAGAGTTTAACTGGAAAAATTAAAACAATACAGAATTAGCAAATCTAAGCTATTTGCTGAAGAAATATAAATACCAAATAAATGAATATCCTATTCCTTGGGGGAGTGGGCCCTTGCTCCTCCTCAAATTGGGATTTAACAACTCAGAATTCTCTCAAATAAGAATTGCTATTTTATTGATAAAACATTCGGTATTACAAAATGTACTGGATCTGAGTACTTAGTTTAAATTTCTCTTCTCTGTTCTATGTATATTTCATATCATATTCTATCTATATATCTATCTACTACAGGTATTATTTTATATACATTTTACAATCACAGTTGTCTCAATGATTCTGGTGAAATCGAATCGTGCCCAAAATAGATGTTGAGTCAGATTGTGGCTAATCAGACAGCTGTAAGATAACTATCCCTGGGTCTGCGTTCATAAATCTTCTCATCCTTTCTTAATTGAAAGGGTTGTAGATGAAAAATATCCGAATGTGGTTAGAATAGATAACTCCCATCGGTTCTAGAACTTCAGAGAAGTTCTAGAACCATAGGAAATCATTAAGGATCAAAACCGTGAGAGTTCCGGAGCTATACCCAGGAGTTCTGGAACTAAGTCTAAAAATTCTGGAACTAAACACTGGAGTTCCGGAACTAAGTCTGAAAGTTTCGGAACTAGATGATGACTGTGTGATGGAGTTCTGGAACTAGCTTGGAAGTTCCGGAACTAAGTTGTGTGGGAACAGATGTTACCGAAAACATACTAAATGCTTCTTAATTCATTTCCTCAACTGATTAGACCTACTTTATCACAAAACTAAATTTCAAACACACACTTCATCAGGAATTTTAGAGCTTTTAAACATTAGAAACACAATCAATCAAAAGACAAACAATTACATCCCAACTCATATCAGATCAACTATAAGTCACAAAATGTAATCAAAATTAATAAAAAGGAGAGTAATATGAGATCATATATTATACATTAATCAGACATATTCTGGCCTCATCAATGTCCCCAAGCTAGAGCTAGTTGTTGTCATGCAAATGTGCAATAGGAAAATTTTTAATTTTCAAGCATGACAACAAACCATAGTGTCAAAAATTTCCAAAGTCATACCTTCCCAAGGCACCCCCACTTCATTCCATCCCTAACACCAGTCCTATCATGTCATTCAAATAATCCCTATGTGAATGTCAAGTATTCCCCCTAGGTTATTTAGGAAGTAAAAAGTGTTCGAAGAACTTCTAAAGCATTCAAGCAGTTTTGGGAAGCAATATCATTAGCCTTCCTAATACTGGTGCGTCATCCATGAAGCATATCAAAATTCAAAGATTCATCATAGATGATTTTTCAAGTGCTAGAAACATTTAGGAGGTGGTCTTGGAATATTTCGAGAAGTTTCAAATGTTTTGGAGTTAATTCACCAGAAGCAAGTTTTCGAGCCTGAAGGAGCATACATCGTGAAAGGGGACCTGAGCTTCAAAGAAATATTTTTGGAGCTCCATAGTTATTTTGAAAAAAAAAATTACCTATGGAAATAATTTTCAATTCTCTACATGGTGGAAAAGACATGACTTCTTGAAACATCATACATTGTTCTTGGCAGCTCATTCTTCCAGCGCACAACAAGCAATCCTGAGAAGTAAGGAGACATTTTGAGATTTTTTAGTAAAAATTGGATATTTTAACCATCAAAATTTGATTTAGAGGTATTTTTCAGGTGGTATCATATAAAATTTCACCCAAAAATTCATCTGGGAGCTCAAGATATCATCTTCGCAAGTTGGCTCCCAAGGTATGCTTTTAACACTTAGTCAATTTCATGATGGGATACATGGAAGCTTGTGGTGAAGGAGAAATTTTATGTCCCCTTTTCACCTTTGAAAAGGGACATGAGGTGAAAAAAATTTCACCTCACCCCTAATAAGCCCTTTGGTCACCCATATGACCTCAAACCTGCTCTTAGGTGCTTTCGTTCAACCCCCTCTCCCAAGTTGCTCATCGAACGAAAACATGACAAGTGTCAAGACTAGGATGAATCGTAATTTCATGTCCCCTTTACACCTTTCAAAAAGGGATTAAAGGGATATAAAATTTTACCCCATCCCCTTCTCTTCCATTTCAAACTTTAAATACTGATACTTAGTCATTTTTCACCATTTCACCCCCACACCTCCATACCATGCTGGAATGTTGTCAGATTTTCTCCAAAAATACATACACCATTTTTTTGCTGAAAAATAAGATTGTAAATGACCTCACACATTGAAAACACAAAAATCACAAAGAAATCCATATTCTAACAAAGAAAAATGAAGAAAAACAAAGAGATTTTACCTTGAAACCCTCAAAGTCCATGAAGGAGAAATTGTTCATATCTCCCAAAATACTCAACAGATCGAGATGTTGTTTGTTGAAATATCTTAGTTTTCCAGATACCATGAGGATTCAAGAGGAATTTTTTCCATGCATAACCTAGATATTTTATGGCGATAAAACCCCCGTTTCACTGAAAAAAAAAATGGTTTTTTAAAATCTCTCGTTTTCGGCATCGAATCAAGTTGAAATTTCATAGGAGTGCTATTGGGAAAAATCCCATATCAAAAATGTTTGTTTCATCATGAACCAACCACCAGAGACCCATTTTTCAAAAATAGTAAGCCTTCTTACATGGGTGGTTGCTATTTTGGGTAAGTCATCACCAGAAGTAGTTACAACGAAGACAGTGTGCACTGAGGAGGAAAACGATGTCAGATTGACTGGCCAGTTAAAAAAAAGTGGCAAAAGTCATCACTTACTAAAAATAGTAAGTTTTCATATGGGCAATTGCCATATTTAGTAATTCATCCCAAAAGGGAAATCAAGGGAAGAGAAATATACACAGGGGCAGTAATACAAGCAGATCTCATTGGTGCAGCCAATTTGGGAAAAAATCATCGTTTACTAAAACATATTAAGTTGTCTCTTAGGCCCTTACTATTAATAGTAAATCGTACCAAGACAACAATTTCCACATGAGGAGTACACAGAGGGATAATCATCCAGGTCAACATCATCAATTGGGGTCTAGAGAGGCAAATTTCAACACTTACTAAAGATAGTAAGTTGCCCTTTCCAAATATAATAAGTGTCAAGGAAACATGAATTTCAAGTGCACATGTTGTTTTAGTTTCTCAGGTGTGATCAATCATGAAGAGATGGTGGTGTTTCATGGTTTGGAATGATCGTCTCATATTACAGAATGTGAGATCCTTCATGGTCTCAATAATGTCCTCATCACTTATGTAATCAAATTTATCAATCTAGGGGAAATCTCTGTCAAGTGGAACATAGCAGCGTCACGGAGAATCAGCATGAGCATTGCTCACAGGCCATCTAGGATCAACATTGGTAAATCTCAAATAATGTTTGTAAACACTCATTCGATGGTCCAAGGGTTATGTGCATCATAGAGTTTGTGTTCATCATGGGATGGGGCAAAGTGTTCAAAGGATAAAACTTCATCAGTGTGGAGGGTCATCAGTGTCATAAATCTTCATTGAAATTTCATGACTGCATCAAGGCATTCAAGTAGATCGTCGCGAGGAGTGATTTCCCTCCTCCTCTCTTTCCCCCTCTTTATTCTCTCTCCTTTCTAATTCTTCGTTGTGTTTCATCATTGTATTTCATCCTATTCACTTAAGTGACTTATTTTAAAATTGTAAAAGTATTTTCTCAAAATTATAAGAGAAATACTTAATTTATGGAAAATGAAAATTCACAAGTAGAATACGGAACACGAAGAGTCATTTGAGGGAGGTGAGGGGTAAATTCAATTTTTTATAAATTGGGATGGTTTCTCCATTCCAAAGGATTCCAAATTTTGAAGAATTATCACTCTGTAGCAATAGTGGATTGTGATATGTTGTTGAACTTTATATCACCAATGCACATGAAATAAAAGTTACAATTTCTTCCAATTATTCTTTTTCCTTGCTTTGTACAACTTGTGTAAAATTCAATCAAGGAATAGAGTTTCCACTTTCCAAGATGTATGAATGTGTACAGCTTTGTATGCATTGTTTCCTCTCATCATTGACACAATAAACATAGTTGGTACAAGCATATTTTGTTTCTTCTATTTCTCTCATTTATGCACTTTACAAGCATAGTGATGCAAGAGTTGTGTATCTTCGGTAGGTGAATCTGAAGACTTTGTGTTTTAATTCATCGATCCCACTAGCTTCATTATTATTTTCTTCTATATTGAATGTGAAACTATTCCAGTTACTAGATGTGAGCTCTTCAATCTACTCATGGTGGTAATCTCCCTTACCTAATTTCTCTCCTTCCCCTTCATCGTTGTGAGTTTCCTCCCTTGTACCCCATATAAGCACTTTTCCAAAGGTTTAGTGGAGTTTCCCTGTGTGATCTCTAGCCAATTTTTCCGCCAACAACATTTAGATAGGATTATGATTAGTTATATTCAATAATGGGAGCTATATCATTCAATGCAGAGGAGCGTAGCCCCATGAACATTAGCAGAGACACCTAATTTGTCCACCTGAGAAATTTTCTCACCAAAAATTTGAAAAATAGGGCTTGAATTACTAGTTTCAAACTTAACATATGTTTTTTTATCAAATGATTTAGTAGAAAACATATTACATATTTCTATATACATGTGTTTCACATGGTATTTGAGCATGATGTAGGATATAAAGGAACACACATGGCTTTCAGATGTTGCCCTTGTGTTTTTCTCATTGGTATTGCCTAATTGAGAGAATATTTCCATACATAATACACTATATGAGGTTAGATGTTTTTATTCTATTTTACAAAGATTTCTATTTATAACACATGTATTGCTTATGCTCTTGGTTTACATTGTGTTATGCTACTATCACATTTCTATATTGACACACATCACTTGTATAGACTAATTTCTCTTGATCTATGCATTAATTGTCTATTTTCTTGTATAATGGATGTATTCTTACTTATTTGTTGTGTTTGGCCCTTATTTGTGTGTGCTCCTCTCTTATCAAACTTGAATATTGTGCCAACTATTTTTCAGTCATCTCCTATTTTATAGTTGGAAGTGCCAATTAGAGTGCAATTCACCATATTTCACTGAATATGTATTTAACTAAGTTTGAATCATATTCAATTTATCCACGAGAGGAAGGGAACCATTTATAAGATTAGATAATTGAAGTTAATATGATTTTATGTCATTTCCTATTTAACAGTCATAATGGGGTGTCTAGTTTGACAAGTGTGCTTTTGTTGCTTAAACTGATGGTGGTTTCTTGCATGTTGACCATATCTTATTAGAAGGTGATACTTTTCCTATTGCTTTTATTTTAATTTTTCTAAAATTAACTTATGAGTTATAAAAATTATTTTATATTTTTAAGTGTTATGCATTGTCATGCAAGTTTAGTTGTAATGACTATTAAAGCCTTGTTTGTTAATTAAAGATGTGTGCTAAAGTAGGGCATATGTTTCTAGTGGTAGTAATTTTTGCATTATGTTATTCTTTAATTTTATTTTAGGTATTCACATAGGAAAACTAACAAGCTTAAGAAACTTATCAAAGGTTATTCAATGCTTATTTTGACATTAATCACAAATGCAAGTACACTTGCTTAATAACTAGTTATTATAGGCAAGAATGGATTATCACTAGGTTATTTTTCATAATATTTTAGATCCAATTCATACTCCATCCATATTTAAAATGTTGATTTTTCAGACCCCATCATCCAACATCCTTAGGCATAGCAAGGTATTGTCATTTGAGTAATGAAATACCTTCCTTCTCTTTTCTACTAGTCCAAAGAAATTTGAAACTTTTTTTTACAAAACTTCTCTAAGAAACCTTTTGGTACTTGGGATAAAGAAAAACAATAGATAGGTTTAGCCTCTAGAACAAAATTCATAAACATAAGTCTACCTCTAGGAATGATTCACTTCTTATGCAAACAATTTATTCTCTTTTCCACATTGTTTAAGAAGTTTCGATCAGTTTTCCCATAATTTTTGGGCTTAAAAAATAAATACCCTAGATACTTAAAACGCAGCTTGCAGATCCGTTTTTTGAAAGGGTAACAACCCCAAGATAACCAAACAAATGGATTGAGCCTCTATACAAGTTGAAAGAAATACTGAGTCTTCTGCAAATCTAATTTCTATCCTGGTAGCCATGCAAAAGATGTTCAAAGACTCCTTTAAAAAAGTAATGCCCCCCCAAGAATCCATCGCTGAACAAAGTAACACATTGTCCACAAAAAGCAAGTGAATATGAGAAAAGTAGTCCTAGCAACCTTTACCCCTCCTGATATAACCGGAACTCTTGGCTTCTAGGATGGCCAGACTGAGCCCCCCAACAATCAACGAGAAGAAGTAGTAGAGAAAGGGGACAGCCCTGCCTTAAACCACTGTGTGGGTCTAAAAAACAATGATGTTGAGCCATTAATTAATAAACCAAAAGAGACTAGGGATAAAACCCCATGATCTAGCTCACCATATGCAAGCTAAGACCAATATAGAATAGTGGAAATTGCATTGAAGAAATTTTTCTCTATCATGGACCTTGCATAAATCCATATTCATAATAATTCTCATAACCTTCCTAGTTTTAATGGATTATAGTCCCTCCCTGGCCACCCCAATAGCATCCTGAATCTGTCTGCCCATGCAAGAAGTCTAAATTGCTCACTAAGAACATAGTCTCAGAAAAGAAGCCTCGTGATTCTTATGACAATAATGTTTTGCAATGATCTTATAGATGCAGTTAGATTAGGAAATGGAGCCTAAAATCATCAAAAGTGATTGGGGTATTCTTCTTTGTTATGAGAGCAATGAAGGTGGAATTGAAAGCCTCTAGAGGATCTTCCCTAATCTGTCTTGACTCCTCCACCACCCTTAATAGGTCCCCAACAAGTCAATTTAAAAAAACCCACCGAAGAATTCAACCATCCCATCCGTCTAGGCCTAGAACTTTTATCCATTTTTGGAATGGAGTTTAGGATATATCACAACTCTTGAATAGAAACATCCTCAACAAGCCTCATCATTTTCCTCCTCATTGAAATGAAGCTATGGAAAAAAAGCATACAATTTTAACTATCTCCGTTATGTTAACTCTATCAGGTTCCTATATACATCATTCTCAAAGTATGAGACTACTTAAACCAACAATATCCTGGCAAAGAAATCCGTACAATAGAACTAGTCTTCCTTTCTCATTTCCCATACAGTATTTTTAATTTTATGTTTGATTTGCATAATTTTTTTTTTTTTTTTTTGATGTTTTCATCATTAGTTTCCAGCCACAATGTTCTACTTTTTAATCGCCATTGACTCTTCGATATTTGCTAGCAATTTCTTCTTCTTCAACTCCAGTTCGTATAAATCCTGAATTTGATATCCTACATTCGAAACACCTTTTCAAATTACCCTGATACATATATATCAACAATCTCTTGTTCCACAGAAAAAAATTCCCGTTCAACTTCCTGATGCTTGCTTTATTGCACATGTAACCAATGTTTTCTTCACTATTTTCAAACTTGTGACAAATTGAAGACTAGTTGATTCCTTGGAAAGAGCATTGAAACATAACCACTCGTCATATGACCATCTTGATGAAGTCATCCTCCTTTCAACCATTAATGGATTGAATTTAAAAGGGCTCGGAGGGCTTATATGTCCTTTTCAATCTGCAGCAGTATAGGAAAGATGGTCCGAATGTCACACTCTTGAAGACACCCAAGATCTAATTCTCTGCAGATCCATTCAACAGGGATTCAAAGATTAAGAAACCTATCCGAGTCACTTGGCCACTCTATCTAAACCAACTTTCATATTCCTCCAAGTAGGAACCAGCTTTATAGGTTCCAATGTTCCATATCCACCGAGTCTTGCCTCCTCAAATTTGTGTAAAAAGTAAATCAGCTAGCAAGATCAATTCTTAGTTGACATCCCTCCATACTTGAGCTCTTTTAGCTGGTTAAGTATGAAATCTCCCCAAGAATGGTATTATCTAGACCCGAAAAACTTTTGTGCTAAACATATTCCTCCCAAAAAGCCACCTCTCTCCTCATAAGGCCCATAAATATTTGCCACAACGAAAGCATTTCCCAACTCCTTAAGGAATGGAGTCCCACCCCAATGCCAACATACTAAAAATGCCGAATCTGACCAGCCTCATAGTATTTTTCCTCCAACTTGATGACCAATCCCTAATAGAGATCCCAACTAAATTCAAGGCTAACAAATCCCAATATTTTAAGAGAAGATATAAATCCCATATAGTATTTAACCCAAGTCCTTTAGTCTCCTTAATCATAACCAAAACCAACTTATGTAAATCAACCAACCAATCTCTTGAAGGGAGTATTTTTTGTTGGGTTATGCATCCCTTTAATGTTTAGGGATAACACTATCATGGGTCAAATCTCATGGGGGATTACTACACTCTGAGGGGACCTAGTTACAATTTTTGTTTCCCTTGTAGAATTTATTGTATAACTTTTTACTATGTATGAAAAAGAAGTGAGATCCAACCTATACCTGAATGATAATTCTTCAACAACAAAACCCTACCAATGCCTCCTTCAATACTATCATCTATACCTGATGAGATCTTAAGGGTTATATTATTAGGTTAGAGGTGTTGGAAGCACAATGAACTGAGAGGGGAGGTGAATTAATCCTTCAAAAAAATTATCTTCAATTCCTTTAACTAATGATGATCATTAACATTCAACCATGTATTAATGTGAGCATAAACAACATGAAACAATCAACCACATAAGCATAACCAAGAGAGTGTACACATAAACACAAGATATAAGTGGGAAACCCTCAAGGGTAAGAAAACCCACTAAAAACCTCTATTGATATTACTCACAACAAAGGACTCAACTGAATATTACACATCACAAGAGATTTTTGTAGTGAGGCACCAACCCCACAAGGAGCACCAACCCCTAAACCCTTGTTGATATTATTCACAACAAGATACTTGCATGAATATGAATCATAACACAATATTTTTATCAAAATAACACTAAAGATATGCTACTAATACACACAGTTGATAGTGATCACAAGATTTAGCTCATACACCTCCAAACCCTCTTCAAACACACCTTCTCCTAACTCTCTCAAACAAGCTCAAACTTAGACTAATTTGGATCAATACTTTTGCACACTATCTCCTCATAAATATTTCAACATTCACACACATTATCAGATCTATCTTGATTCCCTTGAACAACTTTTACTCACTTACCTAGCTCGCATTTTCCCCTCTATTTTCACTAGTTCAAAAATGAACCATAACATGCACTTTATATGAGACTCAACTCAAAAAAATAACATAGGTCAGTCATGAACCAAGAGTTTGGTCATGATAACATAAAAATATAACAAAACACTCATATAAATTCATATCATGGACCCATGTAGGTCGGTCATTCACCAAGACACAAAACAAGTCCAAAAGGGTCTAAAACCCCATCACCAAGGTCTCCAAGACCTCCAAACAATTCATCATGATTTGGAATCCCTCAAAAGTATTCAAACATGTAAAATACATCATATAAACATCATCCATGCTTTCAAAACGCTCTGAACCAATCATTTTCTTCATAAAACCACTAAGTAGGATTATTTCCTACTCAAAACAAGCACTTCCAGGAACTAGTCTTCACTTATGAAGCTCAAGATCACATAAGAACATATGAATTTATATGCCATGTAGTCATTCATTAGAAATCCAATGAATTTTATAATTCATCCATGCTTTCTAGACCTCGTGAAACATCCAAAAAAGCAAACCACACATATTTTTCTCTCTAGCAAACTGAACTTCCCATAAAGCAGTTTTGAAAACTCAATTGGTTTTCACCCTTGTTTTCACTTTCAATACCTCCTAAATACCTTCACTAGGAAAAAAATTCATCCCTATTCACTTTAAAATATATATTCATCATCATCTAAGCCAAAATATGGGTCTTCAACATCAATATTCTAGCCAAAGTAGTCATGTCCTGAACTAGTCAAACTAGGTCAACTTGTGACCTCAACCATGCCACCTCAGTGCACTTTTAGAACTAACAAAACATTAAAATTTTCATATTGGATTTTTAAAATACCTTTAATTCCATTAGACTCATTCATCATGCTTACAAGTTCTCAAGCACTTCCATTTGCCAACACTGCTAAACTGCCATTTTAGGCCCAAAAACCAATCTTCAAAGATAGGGAACACTTTTACCTCTAGGATCTAAAACATGTCATGAAACTATCATGTACATGTAATAAAACTCCAAATATTTCATAAATGGTGATTTAGTCCTTAGGTTCAATGATAAACTTTTCCACAAATTTAAAATCTTCATAAACAAGCCTTTTTGAGTGGGGCCCACCTACTATCACAAACTCTAACACACCTCTTTGGAAAGCTGGAGGAGTACTCTACAACCTCAAATTGTAAAATTTTAAAAACCAATCCATTTTATTCCCATACCAAGAATTTTTCTCCATCGCTCTTAACCTAGGGTTTCAAAGCCATAAAAATTGACTTACCTTCTTGACGATCGTTCATAAATGTTTGGGCCTCATTTGACCTCATTCCAACTCTGAGATCTTCTTAACTCCATTACAAAACATCCTTGAAATTATCATCTCTCCATGCAGACCTTATAGATGCCAACCATGAGAATTTGTCTCACTTTGAGCTGGAAAACATGCTTTCTTGGACCTTGTTTTGGTCTAACCTTCATAACTTGCACTAAATTCTCATCATGGAAACCTGAAATTTTTCCCACAACATCACAACACCCATTTTCATCATCTATAATCATCATCTTTCCTAAAATATCTCTACATGTTCTCAACCACCATGACTTTCATGACTAGGTCTTAAGGTTTTGTATGTTCTAGGCCATAATAAAGTGAATTAATATTACAACCAAGTATGAAACATTTGTAAACTACCTCTATATGATGGAAACACCATGAAATTCCTCCATGAGTGTCCCCAAGATTTGGCACATACCTGCAAGTGACTATCATGCCTTATTAGACCTCCAAACACTAGGATTAGGTCTAGTTTAGACCTAGACCAAGTAAAAAAACCTCATAACTCCACTTCCAAGCTCTCCAAAAGGACCTAACATATTTGATATAACATGTCTCACACTTATGTATGCCTCCATGAGCTCTCATGGCTCTCAATCTGATTCACAAACTCCATTTTTCCTCCGAGAACCTAGACTAGGTTTAGATGAGCACATGTAACCGAGTCTTCCACTTGCACATGCACTCTAAAGCTCATATGATTTTCTTAACACTCTCCTATCATGCTATCCATTCCCATAGCATGATCCTAAAGCCACCATGTAACTCAAACCTTCAATCTCTATCACTTAGGCTAGTTAGGTCACCTAATTAGGCCTACCGGGACAAGCCATTCTCATTGTTTCCATACTTACCACCATGTAACATCTTGATTGACCATGTCATCATCATGTTGAGCATCCTCTCACACTCCTCCATCATTCTCTTTTTCATTAATGATATTTTACATCAATGAAAAGACATAATACTCACTCATACCAACAAGAGGCCTATAATTAGATTCCATATATGAAAGGCTTCCTTTTGTCCAAGCTAATATGCCAAAAATAGACATTGTTCTGTTTGTTGTAACATCAACCCCCAAGGCTTTTAGGTCATCAATGGTACTTTTTTTCTTTTTAAAATTATCTCCCTTGCCTCCCTTAATTTTCCCTAAATTTTCCCCCATAAAATCCTTGTGTTCCTCTCTGGTATCTTCTCATAAATTTTTGGCATAAAACCCACCTCCCCCACCTAATCAAATAAAATCATGGGAAACTAAATATTTTTAGTTTAACACAATAATCTTCATACATATCCAATGAGACTTATTAAAAATATATATGATTGAATATCTAACTCCTATAACCACCTCAAAAACTGGTAACACTAATCAAGGAAGGTTACTCTAATAACCTAGATTCCTTCCCAATTTCTCTCTCCTAGATCTCTACATGAGTTGTTTGCACAACTCATAATATATTTTACATTATCACTCGCCTATACAAATATACATATATATTTACTCAACTATAATGTGAGCACTAACTTAGGATATTCCTAACATTCCCCCCTAGTGCAAACATGGTAGATAACAATCGCACTTCCTTCGCAACTTGTCACCTCTACGTGCTCATGATCTGGATGAATTTTTAAGAAAACCAACAACCTTCAAGGATGGTTTTACTAGACAACCACCAAACAACAAGGATGGTTTTTTGGGACAACCAACAACCTCAACAAGGATGGTTTTCCAAGGACAACCAACAAATTTCACATACATATGGTTTTAGACAACCAACAACCCAAACATACAGATGGTTTTATAGGACAACCAACAACCCAAATATCATGATTTTTTTTTTCCTTGTGATTTTATCTTTATATTACATTTACACGTCAAGGGATTACATAGGACAATCTGCTCACTTATTACAAATCATAACCGAAATACACTACAAACACGAACAAACACATGTACTCTAAAACGAAGCACACCATAAAACACACAACTAAAAAAAATTTCCACCACATCTTCATGTCCCTCGTCATTGGTAATTGAAGAGAAGTCATTGATCGACCTCCTTCCTTTGATGCCTTCATCCTCCAGTGAACGTGTTGCTTACTCAGTTGATGAAGACATGAAACTCATTGGTTTCCACATTGTGTTTATTCTGATCTCCCCCCACAATGTGAAATACTTTATTTTGTAGGATGTCAGATTACACTAAAAAATGCATTTGTAAGCAACTTTTTTTTAATTTTCTAACACTTTTAATGACGAATCACAAAGACTATTTGACAACACAGATTGGTGATGTGGGAAAAAAGACAAAAGAACATGAAATAGACACCAATATTATATAAATGACTCTTGACAAAAGTAAAAATGAAAGTTTAATAATAACTTACATGAATGACCCATATTATACAATCGACAATTTTGAAATTGACTTTGACTATATAACTTGATTTTATAATGATATACAAGTGGACTCTAGTTTTGACAATTATATAAAACTTAATCTAACACTGAAAACATTACAAATGAACTTATAAAAATCCAATAAATACTCAAAATTATCTAAATTAATATTTAATAATTTAGACAACAAAAACTAATATCTAAATTAAAATTGACTCACAATGAAAAATCATATTAATCACCTAATAACAATTTATAATAAAGAAAAAACATAACCATGTACAAAGGATGTTAGATTTGTCCTTAATTGAGTCAGTTGTGACCAATGCAATCGTGGAGATCATAATTTTATCAGTACTATAGTGGGCAAGAAAAAGACACATCTAACTAGGGACGAAATGTGGTCAAAACCCAAAGCGAGTAGATGGGTTCCTATTTCTATGGATTGAAAATAGGGTGAGTTATTAACAACTCGATGTAAATCATGAATGTTCAAGAAAGCAAGTATATATACTCTATATGTTGATCCAACATTCGGGCCAGATGGATCAACATCCACACCATTGTCAAAATGAGGGATAATGGTCTGATCTCTCACATCAGGCGTATCAAATGGCTTCTTATAATAAACTTATAAGAATGTTATCGCTCACCTAGAAAAATATACATATATATTTACTCAACTATAATGTGAGCACTAACTTAGGAAATTCCAAACACACATCCCCAACATAAGCATTTGAGGAGTGCGTCAAATCATCGGTTGACAGGCATCTGAAATAGGCTGCAAAAAATTGACTTCCTCCCTCATTCCATTCCATTGATGGTGCCCACCTTTTCATATCTTATTCCCCAAGAGAGTTCTATCCACTATGTTCATCGTGTTTGAAGCTTTGGAAGCCACCTTCACTCTGTTGCCTATGGGCATTTTACAAGTTACATTAAGCTCCCCCCTAACCCAAAATCCAGTACTGACTTCCTCACACATTCTCTCGTCATAAAGTGAAGAGAGCAATCAATTGCTAAGTGACCATAGGCATGACATCTGACACACCTAAAAGGAATGCCAACATAGGCTAGGGATTGTGTATGCTTCCAACAACCATATTCCAAATCCATTTCCTCTTCCAAACCCTCCTTCAAATTAATTTCTATCAGAATTCTAGCCACTTTTCTAGAAGACATCTTTAAGTAATTGTCATTCACCTCAAGAAAAGTCCTAATGCCATTTCCAATGGCCTGAAAAACCCGGATTCCATAACTTTAATGGGAAACCCAAAAGCTTTACCCAAACAAATTGAGTCGGAGACCTCTCCACTCGAGGATCAAATCCTGATGCCCACTTCTTTAATGATGGAGTAGACCCCCAGAACAATTTGGAATCTATTTTTTTTGTTAATGTCTTATATAGTTTTGAAAATGAAAGTAAGCCATCCACTTACCAATAAGTGGTAAACATGAGTGTATCCTAGCACATGCCTCCAGTAACGAGCTAACCACATTTCTAAATTCTTGACAAAAATTTGCCTCCCAAAGAAAAACCAGCTAATTAACTTTATCCAACTGAACATCCATCCCCATAGCAAGTTTAATCCTTTTCCCCTGAAGCTTCACATGCCTTTTGCCATTCCTCCTTGATTTCGCCTTAAACGAAAACAATCTCTTCTCCTTCGAGTATAAAGATAATTTATTCCTAACTTTTACCTTGTGTAACCTTTGCTTAGACATAGAACCCGCGATTTCCCCATCTTTATCTAACACAACCTGACATATCAAAAGTTGTTCTATTCCTTGGATCACCTCCTCACCTTGATGATCAAAGTGAACGAAGCATTCAAAGCAACCATCAAAGACCACAAAGGGTCCCTTTGTCTGAGAAACCACAAAACCCTTATTCCTAGCAATCGAAAGGAAAGGATGTGTTTTAGTCTCGGCCCCATCCCCAACCACACCTACATTTGTAGGAACCACCTCCATAAATCCCGCTTCAGTTTTTTCACTACCTCAAATACCACTTCCTACAAATGATTGATAAATGGGATTACCCTTGAAAGATAAGTTGTCCTCCCAATCCTTGGAGAGAGGGATACTTTAAAGTACTCTATTATGATTGAAAGGCAACCTTCCACCAAGAAGATTGCCTTGCCCTCATGCGAATCATCAGAGTACACCACTTGTTCGTCTCTCTCAAAAGTATCTAGGGCTATTCTATCCTCCTTTGTCATGAAGACAAAACAACATACAAAGCAAAACTACATTAAAACAACATACAAAGCAAAACTACGTTAAAATGAGAAGGAAAACTTGCCAGAATATCAAGATGAGATGGATAGAGGAACATGCATGATCCTAACCTAGGAAAGAGGAGATTTGTAGTTCACTTTACCTAGAATAAAAAATAGTGAATCATGGTCACTTTTATTACCATTAATTTGTCACGTAACTTTATGGTGAAGCTTTTTCACTTTCCACAAACTAGTCAAGTAGACTAGAGGAGAAGTAGGTTGATAACAAGAAAGGAGTAGAGATTTTGAATGTGAAATGGAGTGGTAAAGTCAAGGGTTGGATAAATATAATTTCAAGATAAGTCAATCTGAAGCACTCTTAAACACCATCATAGAATAAAAAGTAAATAAGTTGGTCATAGTCGCTAGGAATGAATAGAAAATCATAAGAGAGATAAATCGAGCTTTGATAACTAGTCGGTGATGTAGAGGGAATCTGAAAATCAGTGATACTGATCCCACATCACAATAACAATTTTTTGGTGAGATTGAAGATCCTAAATATAGTGAAGGATATTGAAAGTGACTAAAAATATGATGTTAAGAATGGAAAGGTTAAAAAGGGTTGTGGGAGATAGAAATCATGATGATGTAAAGGTTAGTGAAAGCTTTGCAGGAAGACATGTGGTAAATTTTGAGTGGCTACCAAGAAAACAAAAGAGGTTTTTGGGAAAGTAATCTTGTGAAAGGGTTGAGATGAGTGACACACCAGGGTGCCAACCTCATTCACTAGATGTTAGGATCAATTTATTTTCAAATAAACATCGGTTGGGTACACAAAAGTGACAAAACCTTGAGGATGAAATAATAAATATATTACTGATTTGATGTGGAACATGATGAATCCTACCACTTTGTGTCTCCATTTTATTTTTTCTCTTTCTATTGACTATTAATCTCTATTGATATATTTATATCTCTAAATCTATCTTCTCCTTTAATGATGTAGAGAAAAGATTAAAAAGCATTCATATAACCATCAATCAAAGGGTTCAAACACTAAAATTCCATCAAACTCTACATTAGAGGATCAATTACAAGCCTAAAAGGCTCCAACTTGTTATATTTAATCACACCTTGCACATAAACTGACATCATCCCACCTTCAATGGAGTAACCTTCATCATCCTTGTTCCCTCATCCTCACACTATTGCTAATAAACCCCTTCACAAGGAATCAAAGGGAAAGAAGGTATCAACTTACCCAATTTCACCAAATTGATCAATTTCTTGCTTACTACCTACTTGCTCAAGAGCCCAACCTGGCCTTTTGTTCCTTATCTGATCTTCATATGGCTTCCCCTACTTCATACACCTCAATCAAGCTTGAATCAATCATAAAAACAACTCAAGACATTTAATAACACTAATAATCTCTCTTTTGTCAATTCTATCCTCTTAACCTTAAGACAATGTATTTTGGTCCCACTATTCTTGAAGAAAACTAAAAGTACCCACAGTGATCTAGTACCATTTTTAGTTTCTCTTCATCATGCCCAAGATGTGCCCAAAATCTCAAGATCCCACTCTTTGTCTTCTTCTCTCTACTCCACTTGTTGCATTCTTGCTCAAAACCCTTACTAGGTCTACTTCTCTATAATGTCATGTATAGAATCATCTATATGAAGTTTATGTACATAATAAATAGTGTTTCAACCACCCATTAGAGATTTTCATATGTCTACAAATTTTCAATGCCTAACTCCACCTTTTTCATATATCTCCTTTGTAACTAGGACTCTCTTGTTAAGTCTTAGTATGGGTTTTAGGACCTCCTCCTAGACTATTATAAAAATAAGAATATTAAACCTTAATCTTTCAAAATTTCTTCCAAATCCATTCTTGGGACTCCTTAGCATGATATCATAGAAGTTTCAAGGAAAATTGTGGTGGTTAAGGAGATTAAAAACCAAACCCAAGATAGATTCTTAAGAAAACCTTACAGTGCATCCGAGAAGAGTCATCTTACTATAACTTCCTTAGTTCTTTGATTCAAGGCACAAGATCTTGGAACAAGCTCTTTCTAGATGTTATTCAAAGGATAAACTTACCAGTGATCTTTGGAAGCACACCCAAAATTCCCTTTCCTCAATATCTTTATTGTCTTGCTCATGGATGTATTATCACAGTCATTGATTTGTAGATGTAACTCTACCAATAATGCCTAGTTGGCTCGTTCCCTATGATGGTTCCCTTTATTACATGCTTAGTAGTGTTCCACAACTCCTTTACCCTACACACAACTCTTCATTCTTCCATGAACAAGGGTTAGAGAAATAATGCATAATCTTCTTTCACAAATTACAGTCCAGTGTTTTCCCCCAAGAACAGGGTGTAATGTCCAAACCTCACTACATGTAATGACTTGATCATAAACCAAACATTTTTCATAATCCCCTAATGGATCTTTTTCTTACTCCCACTCTTTACAAACAAAAAATCTCAGTTTGATTCATTAATCCCAGGTACAATCATAGTCTAAATATCTAGAGCTACTTAACATCCATGGAGACACCACAACAGTTTGTTTCTTAAATCATGTTCACACTTTCAAGGTTAAAAGGAGATAGATGTTACACGTGAATCACCCAAAATGTATTAGCATGCCCTCTCGTAGTTTTTTAAACCACTGAAACTCGCAGTTAATCAACCTCACAGTTTATCCTAACATGCACTAATTCACACATACAATGACATTTCACACAAATATTGCCACAAATTCTCTTCATAGGTCAGCTATAGCCTTCTAACATGCATAATTTCTCTATGAACATTCAACAACTACAAAGGTATTCACACAGTTACAAGTTATAATTGCATATACCAAACATTGTTATTTACCTTCCTTGAAGGTTTTTCTTGATTTCCATTCAAATGGGAATGCCTTCATTAGTTATATGAGATTTATTAATACCCATTCTATCATCATGATCTCAAGATACTTCATTATTTTAGATCAATTACAACATACTTCATAATGAAAGTTCATTTTTTTAAAGTTATCCTTACCTAGGATGCCTTACATGAGCATAGAGTAGCTCTCTTAGGACTTAGGACTCTAAAAGGTCTAATTTCCACATATAACCCCATTCAAATCTTATGATCTCTAAATGCACACTCAAATCCCCAAATCATACTAAATTTGAGCTCACAATTTTGAATCTAGCATTTTGGAGGGAAAATGGCACATTTGAAACTTGAACAGTCTAGACTCCAACTTAGATAATCAAACCACACCTAATGACCTAGGACACACTGCTAACACACATGACAAGCCCACTAATTTCCTTATGACTTATTGATAGGATTCTCCTGCATCATTCAACTACTTCAAAATTGTGTTCTTCTATGGTTATTTTTGATCTCACATAGATCAATCATGGTGGATGACCCATTATCAGCTTCAATGGTTATTAACCCTTATCTTGTTCAAAATTATTTTATTTTAATCTATTATAATTCTTCACCCTCTCTACCTAACTTCTACATCATTACTATAGGCACACATTACATGCCTTCTAAAATCAAATCAAAATTCTTTTTCCTTGAGGGTCTAAAATGCCAAAAAGTAGGGTCACTTCTAATGATATTCTCTTTAAGCACTTGGCTTATGAAGTGTTTGTTTATCGCTTTCCAAAAGGATTTGTAACTTCAAATTTTTAATTATTGAATGGAAAGTGAGATCCTTCACATCACATTACCACCTTATATGCCTCTTACTTGGAGGTTTTTCATTGTGATAAATTGTTAATTAAGTTATATCCAATCATATTAAATGATTATACACTTGATTGATTTTAATCTTTGCCATGTGGATATATACATTCTTTTACAACTAGATTGGATGATTTCTTGGCTCATTTTCAAAGTAATATTTATTGAAAGGTTATGTTTATGGGATTTTATCAACTTATACAAGCATCAAATGAGTACATTAAAGATTTTTTGATTAGGTTCAAGACTATGGTTAGCAAGGCGAGTTATGAGTGTAAATAATCAATGGAGATTATTTAGTGATTTAAATCATGCAAAGATTCATGGAAAGTTCAAATTGAGAGAATATTTTATATTTCACAATAATATTATTTTATTGTAATATATTCAATATAAATTCTATCGGATACAAAACAAATATATAGAGGGAGAGTTTCCTATAAAATAGGAAACCTCCTATAAAAACTCTCCAACAACTCACTATATACGTGAAGTTGTTTTAAAAACTTCACTTACAAACCATATTAAATGTATTATAATTATGAGTTATTTCTCAGCAACTCATAATATAATAATAAACAATTTCATACACACAAATATTGATTGCAAATAATGTTTACACTATCAATATTCCTAACAATGAGGCACCTAATAATGAGATTCAACATCTATTTTCTGTAGTTGTCTTGTAGTTATTAAAAAAAATGGTTTCATTCAAGTCTCATGCTTATTTTGGAGAGATTTGCTTAGTTATTAAAGATTATGGAATAAATCTCTTAGATGCAAATATATTTAAGTTTTCTCTTAATATTTTTCCATTTCAACGAAAGTCGAACTTTAAGACTAGAAGCAATAATGACAAACTTTCAACCAATAATGATCATGTAAATGAAGGAAATGTTATAGTGCAACTATCTCAACAATTGATTTTCACTCAACTAAGGGGTTATGGATAGTTTTATAAGATTAATGAATGCCCATTACAAATCTTGGAGAATTTAATTGAATGGAATATGACTACCTTACCTCCAATAAGGGAGTTTGATCATTCATGACCCTTACCCAATCTTATGACTTTAGTGCATTTTGTGACTATCATAGATTCGAAGGACATTCCACAAATGTTTGCATGGATTTGAAGCATTGAATCCAATATCTCATCGATAATTCAAAAAATTCAAATGAGTGATAAAAGTAACACATCAATATATTTAATGTGTCACAAAGAACATTCAAATAGCAATGACAATGTATATATTGTTGAAAAAACAAATTATACCAATTTTCTAATGGAATATGACAAATAGCCACTTGATGGTTTTATAAGAGTATTTGATTCAATCAAGAAACATAAAACATCTATTACGGTGATTATACTTGTGTTTTATGAAAATAATATCTCACTTGATAGTTCATGTTATGAAACTTTATTCATAAGAGCATTCATATATGGCAAGGAAAAACATGGCACAATGATTGATGATGGGCCAAGTTTGAACATATGCACTAAATAATTTATCAAAAATATTGGACTTGGTGATGCCAATTTAACATATATTCATATGATCATTATGGGATACGATGGTCATAGTAGAGAACCCTTAGGATGTATTAGGTGGGACCATGAAAATTCAAACTCTATTTCATATCGTGCTTGAAAATGGTTCATATGATGGTTTAATTGGAAGACCATGGATACACCAAATGTTCACAAACCCATCTTTCAAGTACATCAATGTTAAATAATTGGACATCAATGCTAAGTTATTCGAATTCAACAAGATTTTTTTTGAAAGGGAACAAAAATCAAGAGCAATTTGTATGAAAAGAAGCAAGATTTATATCTTAGGTAAGAGTGAATAAAATTAAATACATCAGCTTATCCCAATGAGGGTGCATGCATCATAGGTTATGTTTCCAATGTAATCACAAGATCATAAAATAAATCAATGTAAGTGATACATAGAGGATAATTACTTGGTGAATGATGAGTCAACATAATATTATGATGAAGATCTGTTATATTTAGATTCATCAGTGTCATAACATCCTATTATTAGTCCTAGTTCTTCATCTATTATATCATACAATTATTCCCAATGACCTCTTCATATTATTGGTTAGATTTTATAGCCAATTATTTACTATGAAAATTGGATATTCTTTATTTTTATGATTTCTTACAGTTCTTTTATTGTTTATAGTAGTATATATGCAGGTTATTATTGCTGACATTATGTGATCATCTTATACTTGTTTATCATATGCCTTTTGCTATACTATGTTGTCTTATTCATTAGTACATTATTATAAATTATATGATCTTTTCCATGGTTGTAATATAGTACGCATTGTATGTTTGTGTTATGTGGCTAGTGATAGGGGTTTGCTTTACTGTTATTTATATATCCATGTTATCAATGTGATCATAGTGGGATATACATGTTTTTTGTTGTTTTTTAGGTTATAAGATAATGGTTGCGGAACCACGTAGGTTGGGGACACATCTCACATTCTCTTGTGTACAACTCTAGGAGACCTATGAGGCATCACTTTGTCCCATGTCAGGTTCTATGCCATTGATTATTTTCTAAACTATTATGATTTTGCAAATGCTTTATATCTACGCTTTGTAATTTATGTGAGTTAGTGTACCTTATATGCTAGATATATTTATCATATGTTAGATGTTCACATGTGTATGGCATGTATTCATTTGATTGGTGTATTTATATGTACATGTCATGTTTTTAACTGTCTTTTGTGTCTTTTTCATGTTTTTTTATATGTCATGTATTTATAATCCAAGTGTTTGTTATACATTTTATCACATCATTAACTTGTTTTCACTACACTTGATGTGTCTTTACTTATTTTATATGATTTCTCATTCCTTGACATGTATTCACTATCTTATGTTCCTTCCATGTGACCGGTGTGACTTCACTGTTATATATTCCTTCTACATGATAGGTGTCTTTGAGATGTTTTCTTTGCGTTTAAGTACATATATGAAATGCCTCATGTTATGATTATCTTTATCAAGTGTTTGTTGTGTTTTATAATGACATGATCCATGTCATACATAACAATTTCAATGCTTGCCTAAATCTCCATGATTCATAGAATGTATTTACTGAGGCTAAAGATTTATATTTGTACTTTCTTTTGATATATCTTATGGTGTTGATAATGATTACATATTTCTCGCACATGGCATCCTACTTTGTGTGCTACATAGCTTATATATTGGTTGCATAGGGGCACATGTTGTTGCATTTATTTTGATCACTTCATAGTTTGTGTGGAGAAAATTATTCATAACCTAATTTATATTGAGAATGTACCTTTCTATGTTATACATCAACGATCTTATATCTCATCTCACATATGATGTATTTAATCCTTTTTGTTTGAGAAATGTTATTTATGGTTTCATTCCCAATATCAAAAGGGCACATACATCCCACTCATCATATTCACATACATGTTATTGCGGATTTTATACTAGCACATTCAACAAGATGGATTCAAAAAACTATGAATAATAAGGTGCATAGCTATAATTTATGATACTTCATAGTTTTACACAAATGTGGAGGTCCATATCTGGTAAGGGTTTCTAACTCTACTTCACCTTTTTGTTATGGTTTCTTTATTTTCATATGTATGGTATTCATTAGCCTTATTTTCATCATTATAAGTGTACTTGTAATTATATTTGGGGTCCACATAGATATAGAGACACTTAGATTCATAAGGTCATCATATCCAGTTAAATACCAAGCCAAGTGTCAATATTGTCTAAGCAAGTAAAAGTAGTAAAATCAATACATACATGCAAAGAAGAAATAGAAGACCCAATAAATATCACATTGGAAGTGATTAATTTTGAAGACCAAAATTTAGATATTGAAGATGAAGATATCAATGACGACAACAACAAAATTTCCAAGAACATTGAGGAGTAAGTTTATGGTGTATGCTTTGATCCCGCTGGGCTAGGGGAACATCAAACCAACTTAACTGTTGTAAGTAAAGAAGGTTTATTTTGATCACTATTTAGTGCTCATGTTATACTATAATGACTTGTCACATTCACAATTTTCAAATTTAATGAGATTATCAAATAGTATAAATCAACCCCTATAATAAAATTCAATGTTACATCATTCAAATGATACCTCCAATACAAACAATGAACATAAATTAGTACAACTACATAGACCACACATAAGATATATGATTATATCAACTAGGGTGATGGTTCAACAAATTATATACCTCGTGATCAAATATTAGATTCAAATAGTGACATATGTGCTACTTCATGCCTAGATGTGCAACATTTACACCAATCTATTCAAAACCTATGTATAAACATCCCATTGATGGGATCATATGTTAGTACACCTAACTTATCTTCATACGGTAGCTTGGATTTAATTTATTATACATAGATTCTTATGTTTAGTTTGTTTGATCGTGTTCCCTTGAGATGACTGATTGAATACTACATTCTTTTATTCTTCTACAATCATATGCATACACCTTGACATTGACCATTGTTTTAGCCCTGGTTTTGACTTGATCACTAACTTGGTCCTTGCATACATAATTAATTATGTTCTACACACTTGTACTAGTTATCCAACATTGTCATGTGTATACACATATTTGATAACATTCTAAACCCTAGTATATACATTTGGAGGAATTTTACATCTTGACATGATATACTACATTCCCACTACTCCATATTGACTATATATGCCTACTTATGACATACATTGAGCTTACACGATCACATCTATGCCTACACATTTTATGACATACATGTGTACAAATGAATGATTTCCCATCAGGGGCATCAAACCTATTACAAGTTATGCATGATTCTTTGAGATACGACTTAACCATCCACACTTGCTTCTACATTAGGAGTATACTTCTTGCCCTCATTCTCCTAAGTTTGTTTTGCTAACCTTGCTATTTTTCTATTTTTGAAAACCTTTCCTATTGGCTTTACCTGATTAAATAATGTGTGTGAATAGTATTAGTAATCACTTGAAAGAATAAAAATGTTTGAATATGAAAAAAATACAAAATGAAAACTTGTGTGTAATGTAAAATGATCAAAAAACATGATTACTTAATGACATTACTAGATACATGATAATTTACATACCCATTCTTTGTGTACATAATATTAATGGTATGTACAAAATATGGATGCATGGCATACATGTTATACATAAGAAATGGACATTAAAACATGTGACACTACCATGCAACATCCTTTCTACACTAATACTAAGGGCATGTCCACACTAGGGGTATATTGGCATGTTTATCAGGTGACACTTTTTATGTTAGGTCATTGATCATATTGTGCTACATACCAATGATACATGAATTTCTATTGTTTATGCCTTAGAGTGTTATGTATACGATATATTGCAATACTAAATGATGACATTGATTGATTATGTGGGCTAACATTGCTTCCTCCATCCATACAAGTTTTTTGTTGATGAAAATGACACATTATATAGATACATTACGACTATGACACTAATTATATAGATATATTGCATGTTCAAAATGTGTGTGAGTGTGACATACATTGTGTGTGTGCATGTGCATGTGCACGTGTTTCATGGCATGTTTTGATTATAACAAAGGATACTTTATTTCTATCTAGGTTGTGTCATGTTGAGTCTATGTCATGTCTTATGTGCTTTTGTGTTTCTTGACCATGATGTGTGTAAAATATCATTATATGTTTGTATATGATTGCATGTGAAACTAATTAACTATTAATACATGTTTGGTGTCTTGATTTATATTATACATAATACTACTGTGATATTATTATGAGATTCATATATTTAATTAAAATCAACAACTATCATTGTTTTGGATGTTGTGTACATACATTTGTGAAATGATCAAATCTCTAAATGATGATATATCCTTACACAATTATATATGGGATTTGCATGATTAATATCTTTATATATAACATGTGATGCATTTGAATCATTCTTTTGAGATGAGTGAGTTGTAGGTTTCATCCATCATATCAAAGGGTGAGATATAATGAGATTGTGTCTCGGACCTTGTAAGACAACACATACCACTTTCTAAGACAATTTATATGGTTTAGATGGTTCAAAATGGGGCATAATGAGACAAAATCTACATAACTCTAAGGAACTCATTGTTGGGGTTAGCACACCAGTTGTACAGATAATATATCATATCTAAGCATACATGCAAATAAAAGCGGATATTCTACCAGAAGAAATATACAAAACAAGAGATATAAATCAACACCAGATTTAATGTGGTTCACCCAGTGTGGGCTACATCCACCAAGAAACAAGCCAATCTATTATCCAAAGCTTTCACAAGATATACAATGAAGATTTACAATCTTCCACACCTCTCAGATGTACAGTACTTTCTTTCTCTCAAGCTTTTTCTTCTTCTCCAAGAATTCTCTCTCTCACAATTATTCTCACAATAATCATCAACTTTTGCAAGTTCTTCTTAATTCTTACTTCTAAACCCTAGCTTTCATGCTTATATAGGTGTATATAAACTTAGGGCACTTAGCCATGCAATTACAATCAATAGATTTGCTTTAATACTAAAAATAGATCTAATTCCCATGAGTTAATTAAAACACTCACACACAGGTAACCGACGTTGGTTAGCCCTAACCGATGTCAGTTCCTCCTTGCCTGACCGATGTCGGTCATAGGTGACCGATGTCAGTCCCTCCATAACCGATGTCAGTTACTGTGTTTTCCAACAAGTTTCATATTGCATGCTAATCCAAAGTAATTGAGCTCCACAACTCAACAATCTCCCACTTGGAGATTAATTACTGCACTATACATGTACAACATCATTCTTGGATCCTTCCTTAGCTTTGTTTCTTCCTCTTCAAGTCTCAAACTCGAAGACCAACAGAAGTGGAGTGTAGCTCCAACTTCTCCTTTGCTAATGACTTTGTTAGCATATCCGCAGGGTTCTCACTCATATGAATCTTTTCCAGATTCAACTGCCCATCCTCCAATACCTACCGTATGAAGTGATACCTCAACTGAATGTGTTTCGTTCTTGAATGAAATGTTGAGTTCTTTGCCAAATGAATTGCACTCTGACTTTCACTGAACAATTTGCAATCATCTTGCTCCTTTCCTAACTCTTTCATGAACCTACTCATCCATATCATCTCCTTGCTAGCCTTTGTAGCTGCAACATACTCTGCCTCTATAGTAGACAAAGCCACAACCTTCTGCAATCTTGAAATCTAGCTAACTGTCATCCCACCTACTGTGAAAATATATCCAGTAGTGCTCCTCCTACCATCCAGATCTCCAGCCATATCTGAATCAACATAGCCACATAATGAAATATCCAAACCTCCATAGCATAATTGCATGCTAGATGTCCCTTTCAAATACCTGAGTATCCATTGGACTACTTTCCAATGCTCTTTACCTGGATTGGCCATATATCTACTCACAACTCCCACTGCATGTGCAATGTCTGGTCTGGTACAAACCATAACATACATGAGACTCCCAACTGCTGAAGCATATGGAACTCGTGTCATGTATTTGACCTCCTCATGTGATGAAGGACACTGATCTTTTCTCAATTTGAAGTGTCCAGCCATAGGTGTACTAATAGGTTTTGCATTCTGCATCTTGAACCTTTCTAACACTTATGTAGATATAATCCTCCTGAGACAAATACAATTTCTTGTTTCTTCATGTCTCTGTGTATTTGCATGCCAAGGATTCTTTTTGCAGCTCCTAAATCCTTCATAGCAAATGTGTGAGCTAGCTTTCCCTTAAGCTCACCAATGTCCTGCATACTAGATCCTACAATAAGCATATCATCCACATACAATAACAAAATAATATAGCTCCATTTTCAAGCTTCTTGAAATAAACACAATGGTCAGATTCACATCTCAAGTAACCATGCTCATGCATAAAACTATCAAACCTCATGTATCATTGCCTTGGAGCTTGCTTGAGCCCATATAGGCTCTTTTTCAACCTGTACACTAATTTCTCCTTACCCTTGACTTCATACCCAAGCGACTGCTGCATATAAATATCTTCATCCAAATCACCATGAAGGAAATTCGTCTTCACATCTAGTTTCTCTAAATGCAAATCCTCTACTGCAACTAAACTCAATACAAGTACAAATAGAAGTCATCTTAACAACAGGAGAAAATATTTCACCAAAGTCAATACCTACTTTCTGTGCAAATCCCTTTACTACAAGCCTTGCCTTGTACCTTTTCTTTCCACCCTCTTCTTCCTTGATCTTGTAAACCCACTTGTTCTACAATGTCCTCTTACCTGCTGGCAACTTAACCAAATCCCAAGTTTGGTTTTGTTCCAAGGAGTCCATCTCCTCATCCATGTCATGCTCCCACTTGACGTGGGTCTCATCCTGCATTGCTTCTTCAAAACTCTTTGGTTCACCATTATCAGTCAATAATAAATAAAATAGAGAAGGTGTAAATATTTCTGGAGGTTTACTTACCCTTTGTGACCTTCTCACAGGAGTTTGGGGTACCGGAGGCTCATTCTAGACCTCCTGGACATTTGTATCCAAATATGTCAGTGACCGACGTCGGTCACCTGTAACCGACATCAGTTCTGCTAACCGATGTCAGTTTGGATCTTCTGTAACTGATACCGATTCTATTGACCGATGTCAGTCAGGGGTCAACCGACACCGGTTACTGTGTAACCCTGTCGGTATTACTTTTAAATCTGAGAGTTCATTTTCATTCACAAACTTCTCAACTGGTTCGTCCTTGGGTACCAAAATTTGATCCCTGTACATTCTCTTTTCATTCCATTCAATATCACGACTCCTAATAATTTTAGAATTCTCTAAATCCCAAAAATGGAATCCGAAATCACCAGATCCATAACCAATGAAAGTGCATCTCTTGGATTTTGCATCCAACTTTTTCCTATTTTCCTTATCAATATGCACAAAAGCTTCTGAACCAAAAACTTTAAGAAAAGAAAGATCTACCTCTTTTCTGGTCCAAGCTTCCTCTGGTATTCCTCCATCTAGTGAACTTGAAGGCCCTATGGTTAATCAAATAAACCGTTGTATCAACTACTTCTGCCCAAAACTGCAAGGGCAATCCAGAATGTATCCTCATACTTCTAGCACGTTCCATGATTGTCATGTTCATTCTTTCTGCAACACCATTCTCATGTGGTGTTCTTGGAACCATCCTTTCTCTACGTATCCCATTCACTGAACAATAATCATTGAAATCCTTGCTACAGTATTCACCACCATTGTCAGATCTAAGGCACTTTAACTTTGAATTTGATTCATTCTCAACAAGGGCTTTCCATCTTTTAAAAGTCTCAAAAACATCAGATTTATGTTTAATACAATAAACCCATACCTTTCTTGTAGCATCATCAATGAAAGTAACATAATACTGGGATCCTCCATGAGAAGCTACCTGAGCTGGTCCCCACACATCTGAGTGTACAAGCTCCAATTTTTCTCCTTCTTAGTTGCCCCAACTTTGAGAAATCTCACTCTCTTTTACTTTCCAAAGACACAATGCTCACAGAAATCAAGATCTAAATCTTTCAAATATGATAACTTACCCTTAGCCTTTAAGATATACATTCCTTTTTGACTCATATGGCCCAACCGATTATGCCACATGCATGCATTTGAATCTGAAGTAGATAATGCAGAAAAGGAATCAGTAACACAAGTAGATAAATATAACGTTCCTACCTTCTTACCTCTTGCCACAACAAAATCACCCTTGGTGAATTTCCAAGAGTCTCCTGTAAATGTAACCATGCAACCAGCTTCACCTAGTTTCCTTGCAGAAATAAGATTCCTCCTGAGGCTTGACACATGTCTCACATCTTTCAATACCCATGTATTTCCATTCTGTAATTTTAGATGAACTTCCCCTTTACCAGTAATACTGCAAGGTTCATCATCACCCAAATAAACATGCCCAAAATTTCCCTGGACATAATTTCTGAAATAACCCTTATTAGGGGTTACATGGAAAGAAGCTCCTGAATCTAAAACCCATGATTCAATTCTATTATCTAAAGAAAGAATAAGAGCATCTTGCATTACCTCTGCTGCAACAAGATTTTCCTCTTTACCTTTGTTTGGTTGTTGGTTCTCTTTATCCTTTGACCAACAATCTTTCTTTGCATGTCCTTTCTTTCCACATTTCCAACAAGTAATTCCCTTACCTCTGGATTTAGATCTGTTATCCCTTGACTTTGATTTTCCATTACTCTTACTCTTGGATCTCTCCTTCTGCCTGCCCCTGCTTTCTACATTCAAAGCATTCCCAGATGATGATTCCTCTGTACTCTTCCTGTGAATTTCTTCATTCAAGATTATACTAACCACATCATCAAACTTCAAAATATTATTAGCAGATGTTGTATTACTAACAACCATTACCAAGTTATCCCAACTATCAGGAAAAGAACATAAGAATAAAAGTGCTTTCACTTCATCATCAAATGGTATATCAAACCTGATTTTAACTGATTTACAATAGATCAGAAATCATTCAAATGACTAGATGCAGATCCACCTTCATGCATCTTAGAACTAAATAGTTTCTTCATCAAATAAACTTTATTTGAAGCACTAGGTTTTTCATATAAATTAGCAAGAGATTTCATTAACCCTACCGTAGAAGTCACTTCTGTAATATTGGAAGCCACGGATGCTACCAGGCTCAATCTTATAGATCCCAAAGCCTTTTTGTTAAGAATATTCCATTCTTCATCAGTCATCTTCGTAGGTCTAGACTTCTCATCCAACGGTAAGTACAAATCTCTTTGATACAGATAATCCTCAATCTACATCTTCCATAATTGATAATTTCGGCCGTCAAACTTCTCTACCTTGTATTTGTTTTCTTCTGCCATTGTTGTAGCTCCCACTCAATCAGAAAACCCTCTGTGAGTAAATCTGTCAACACACAAAAACCCTCAAACAAATCTCTGATACCAGTTGTTGGGGTTAGCACACCGGTTGTATAGATAATATATCAGATCTAAGCATACATGCAAATAAAAGTAGATATTCTACCAGAAGAAATATACAAAAAAAGAGATATAAATCAACACCAGATTTAACGTGGTTCACCCAATGTGGGCTACGTCCACCAAGAAACAAGCCAATCTATTATCCAAAGCTTTCACAAGATATACAATGAATATTTACAATCTTCCACACCTCTCAGATGTACAGTACTTTCTTTCTCTCAAGCTTTTGCTTCTTCTCCAAGAATTCTCTCTCACATAATTATTCTCACAATAATCATCAAATTATGCAATCAATTCTTACTTCTAAACCCTAGCTTTTATGCTTATATAGTCGTATATAAACTTAGGGCACTTAGCCATGCAATTACAATCAATAGATATATTTTAATGCTAAAAATAGATATAATTCCTCGTGAGTTAATTAAAACACCCACACACAGGTAACCGACGTCGGTTAGCCCTAACCGATGTCTGTTCCTCCTTTCTGACCGATTCGATCATAGGTGACTGATGTCAGTCCCTCCATAACCGATGTCGGTTACTGTATTTTTCCAGCAAGTTCTAATTACATGCTAAAATGAAGTAATTAAGCTTCACAACTCAACATAAATTACCAAATTTGAGTTTCTACATTTTTCCCCCTTTTGAAAATTACACGCTTATAGGAAAAGATATTGAGTGTGTAGACACACTTTGTATTTTCTTAGAGTTATTTTACTTTCCAGATGCGTTGGTGTCAGCATGCTCCATATTGAAACATACAACACAAAGTGTAGTCAATGTCCATAGTAGTGATTTCACTTTTTTGTGAATCTATTTCATTCCTTTTTAAGTTTTAAGAGTGTATAACTAACATACCTAAAAAGAATGAACTAATGCAACAAATGTGTGAATGATGAACAGGGATGAAGCCTGAATATTGTATTGATGTTTAATCAAGTTACATGGATATAGAATGATGCAATACTTATATGTATTGGATATTAGTTAAAAAACTACAAATGGTTACACAAGTGCAACCAAAAACATACGTAACAATAATATAATTTAAAAAATGGTTATAAAAGCATATAACAACTCAAATAACCACTAACCACAATAGAAAACTAATTACCCAATAACTATGGTAAAATGTAAATCTCCTTATGTAAATAATATCTACAATGCATAATTACCTATACTATAGATTTTACCTAACATTCCCCACCTTAATTTTGCATTGCCTCAAGTGAAGAGGAGAGGAACTCTCTGAACATCTCGAATTTGTCACATACAACTGACTTCATGAAGATATCTTATCGTTATTCAAATTTTGGAAAAACTGAAGCTAAATGTTGTGTTTCAAAACATTATCATGGACGAAATGAATATGTACCTCTATGTGATTTGGTCTCTTGTGAAACACTTGATTATGAACAAGTTTCATAACACCTTCATTGTCAACATACAAGGTGGTATATTTTTCTTGTGGTGTTTAAAGTCCCTCAAGTATGCGACGTAGCCACATCGCTTCGCAGACAACTCCACCTACAACACAATATTTGGCTTTTGTGGAAGATTAAGAAACACAGTTTTGTTTCTTGCTTCCCCATGATATTGGACCATATCTCAAAAATAATACAAATCTAGAAGTGGATTTCCTATCATCAATGTTGCGTACATGATATGAATCTGAATATCTAGTCAAGAATAATTTATTAGTCTTCTTGTACTCTAGACTAAAATCCATAGTACCGTTGAGATATCTCAATATCTAACTTTCTACTTTCCAATGAAAACCTCTAGGATCTTATAAAGTTCATATCCAATCTAGTATATGTCAGGTAAATGAGACTTTCAATCAATTGTCGATAGAGAGTTACATTTACTAGTGTAGATGGATCTATATGAGATAATTGAAATATTGTTCTAGATTTTCCATGTTCCCCTTCTTGTGCCCTTTCTTGTAGCTAGATTTTCCCTATTGAGATTGTTGATTACTAGGTCTCAAATTGTTATAAGAGTCCTTCATGTATGTGTTGTACCAATAATATTTCAAATCATGTCCTCTGCTACATATAGGACATTTTTTTCTTCTATTTGTCCCCTTGATGTTGTTTTTGGGACTTATTGGAAGAATGATATTTGTTCTTCCCTTTCTAACAAGAAGAAAGTTCATACTCTTCTTCTTCATCTTCATTGTAGAATGAATCTTCTTGCTACAATAAGTTCACCAACTTTTCAAAGTTGATGGTCAGATCTAACAAGTTGATCGTCATGACAAAAATATTCTATGAGGGAGGAAGAGCTCTTAGAACAATACAAATGAGAGTGTCATCTAATATTCTTCTCACATGGTTAGAAGTTAATCCCTTAATGTTGTAACTCTACGCAAGAAAGCCTAAAATTTCTCAATAGGCTTGAATTTCAATGTATGTGGCTAACTTAGTAAATTCAATATAATGTTCTTGTTCTTGGCCTCGTACATTGTGATCAACTTATCCCATGCTTTTTTGGTTGTTCTGACATCTCAAATGTGTGGTTGCACATCATCGGACACTGTGAACAAGATAATCAATTTGGCCTTCTAATTTACCCTATCAAATTGACGTTGTTGTGTTGTATCATCTGCATATCTAGTCATTTAACCATTGACAATAGGCCACAGTTCTTCAAAGTCGAGTTGAGTTTGAATTTTGGTCTTCCACGTGGCGTAGTTGTCACCATGGAGTAGCTATGGGTCAGGAAAAAAGAACTTTGGAGCATTATTGGCCATAGTGGGTTGTTATAATTTCTCAACTAAAAGACTTGTTAACACAATACAAATCAATATAATACATTAAAAATTTGTATTCAGCCTCTTGTACGGAAAAAATGTCTAGAAGGCAAAAAAATTGGTCTTCGCAAGGGTTGCCTCTTATCAACAATGTCCAGAAAACCGTTAGCCTTTCAAAGAACCTTCCAATCATTTATAGCTATTGGCATCTCACTTGTGATAGATAAACATCCATAATCAACTAACTCATCATTATATTTTCTTATCAATAATGAATCATGCAATTGCAATATCCAGTAGCATAAATTAAATTCAGATTATTGGTGAATGTAAATGGATTCTGCAGACACAAAATCATACACATATTGCTATTTACTATACCGCTAAGTATGTTGTTTTATGTATGGATCTTGCGTAAGAAAAGTATTCATTGGTGACACACTTCCTACTCCATCCACTTACTTTGGTTGTTTCTATTGTTTTTATCTCTCACATCTGTCACTTACACACCCAGTTCTGGTCAGGTCATAGGGATCCCTATCCGTCAGTCTCCTCACATTTTTCATATGTTGTCTCAAGATACTAGTGCCTAAGTGCTCCGGTCCAACCTAGGTGCTCTTGTCCTCTTTGTTTCTGTTCACATTTTTCACATTTGTGGTCAACCTTTTCGGTTTTCTTACTCCTATCCTGAGGTCCTAATTAGCATTTCATGTCACTAGTGTCAAAATTCAAGCAAGAGATCCCTATATAAACACAACATACATATCGTTATAAGGGCAGAAAATTTCTATCACAAGCTATCTATGTACATATCAAAGGGACTGCATATTGTGCTTATTACTATGTATACACACTGTATAGGAAGGGGAAGTTCATTTTTCCATCCACACATTTGCATTCTATCTAGCTATTGCTTGTTATCTTGGTGTCATCAACGCAAGGGAAACCTAGGAGCACTATTGCAAACACAAGCACATAGAACTACACGGGGTTTGAGATGTAGTGCATCACTCGATCGTAAGTTTACTTTGTTAACAGCTGAGGACAATTTTACCTCCCATTTTACATCTTTATTTTTTAGGATTTGATGTAGTTTGGGGGTTTCGGTACCTCGGTGATCCAAGTGCAACATACAGGAGATCATCGGCAAACAAGTGTGAAAACCTAGTAACACTAAAGAAATCAGGTTTTGACCTTTTTGGAAGACTCAAATGCCCTAACACAGAGTTCTCAAGCGCCCCAGGCACCCGTGTCTAGACAAGTTTGCAGCTTCCAGAATTCATATCGAGTAGTTCCAACATTCTGCCCAACCTTTTCATCAGTTCATCAAATTTAGATATACTTTGAGATAAGCAAAAATTAGATAAGTTCCCTATCTCTCTCATTTACTTTCATAGTTACATCTAGATAAAATTGTTTAGTATGTGTATCTTATTGTATATCATTGTAGCAATTTCTAAAATTGGATTTTAATAAAATATTCCAGATTTTATTGAATCAGATTCCCTAATCACATAGATTAAATTTATATATCAATTTTATTACATTTTATGTTTTAGTGTGTGCAATAAGTAAAACATGTGGCCAACATTATTTTAGTTACTTATGAAACCATGTACTACACTTAATCATATGTCCAAGTTTCTTATTGGCATAATACATTCATGTGATGTTCTCAGAATCTACCTTGCTAGTTAGAAGATAAAGCACGCAAGCCAAAAACATTGTTCATTTTAGCTTAGTTATGTTTTATAGAGAAATGAACAACATTTTTTACAAAACAATTATAGCTCCCTTAAAGGATCATAATTCAATGAAGGTGTGCCCTTTAATCCTCGTTAGTTATGAATTTCTATTCTTGAAATGTTTAGGCTATTATAGACTCTCCTTACAAGTATGTGGCTCACAACTTTTAACAATGATTTTCAAATCTAGATTTTTTGTGTCACCACGAACAAAAAATAGTTGGATTTTTGCTTACAGTTGTTAGTAATTTTATTTGATTAGCTAATATTTTCCTAACAAGCCATCACAATCCTTGCCAAAGAGGCATGGTTACATTTATTTCTTTGGAAGGATAATTGCACTATACTAATTGTGGATGTGGTCCCACTAGCTAATCTCTTTGGGTTTGTTAAACATTGAACATCGATCTGTCTGCATTATTAACCTTTATACCTTGAATGATGTTTTGGAAAGATCACAAATTTTATGGTAGCTTGCTAGTGATTTAATGTATGTTCATTTGATCTTATTTGGAGACTTCAATATTGCTTCTGACAAGAAAGGTCACCAACTAATGTATTGGAAAACTGGCAAGTGGGAGGCATGGTATTATATGGAAAATAACTTTAGGTTTTATGACTCTAATTTCTCACACAAAAATTACTCTATTGTCTAGTATGCATAGTTTAATCTATTTATGGGCCTAAAAGGGTGTTTAAAGGACAAGGTCATAACTGCAACTCAAATATAATTATCTTTTTCTAGTTGTTTCTACTTGCTAATAGAATCCATGCCACATATTGTCTTTTCAAATTAGTTTTAATCCAATTTCACATCGTATGGAAATTCAATAGGGTATAGTAGGAAAAATATATTTTTTCTCAATACTACTTTGTTTCATCATAGCTTCACTCTTTCTCATACCCAGGATGTGTCAAATCTTATGTCATGTCTTAAGGGGAAAAGTTTCTGAGGTGATTGGTTTTTTGAAAGTTTCACTCCTATGACGCAATTTTTTCACATCTATGGTCATAATTTGGAACACATTCACCACAAAAATACTTTTTCACTTAGTCGAAGATGAATTGTGCCACTTGCTTTGGAGTTAAAACCTTTTTATGAACCAGTCAAAATGTAAGTTACTCTATGGCATTACATCACAGTTGTAAATGTTGAGGGTGATCAATTCAAAACTATATTGTATTAGATAAAGGTTGGAGGAAAAGTCTAAGTTTTTTTGAATTCTCAAATCTCTGACACTTCTCTTCACAAATAAAATCCATTCAAGAAGCTAACCAACGTCTTGGTGAATTGATTGATATAGTTCAAGCCTTTTTCTACGACTATTAGCAAGTATTCAAAGTATAAGAATATTCTCACGAGTGAGAAAAACCTCTATAACGTCGTTAACTTGTTTGGTTGTGGTCACATGTAAGATTTATGTCTTAATGAGTCACTTGCAATCAACTTCTCACAATTTAAGATCTTCGATCAAATGAGATAACAACGTATCAGGTACAATGGCTTCATAAATGACAATTTTTATCATAAGAGATGCAATATTTCCCAAATCCATAAGAAAAGATATAATATTTTCTAGAAAAATGTTAAGGAGTTTTTTTAATCAACATTTCAAATTACACTATATGATCCATCATCGGGATAGGAATATCGTGAGATAAACTTAGTTTCTTTTTTAAAGATTTCAACATTGAATATCTTTGATGTCGGGATGTTGTAGATGTAAATTATTAAATATTAATAATTTTGAAAATTGTAAATGTAAACTATTAAATATTAAATGAGGTATATAAATAATTTTAAAAGTTGTAGATGTAAATTTGTAGACGTAGATGAGGTAATGCTAAATATTAAGTGATGTATGTTTGTATGATGTTTACTTATAAGTTTTTCATACCAAAACCATTGGTTAAGTTATCAATCGAGACCATATCAAATCTATGCTTAAAGTCGAGGAGCTTGAACAAATTTGTAATTGCCGAATTATCCTGATGTCGAATGTTTCTTACAAAAGGATTGGCGATATCCTCTTGTTGATTTTGAGACATGAAAAAACATGATTTATCAAAAACTAATTTATTTTAGGTAATATCATAGTCTGTGAAGGTAAGGAATGAGCTTGTTATTGTAAACCACAAGCTATTTTTCATTAAAATAGACTTAGAGAAAGATTACAATCATATTGAATGGCCTTTCATTTTCGTTGTGCGTGTATCTGGTCAAAACTTCATTCAATTAATTAAAAAAAGGCAAACATTTTTGTTTACATATCTCTTGATGGCATATGCTTTAAGAAATTTGGCCTTTTTCTACTCCATGTAATAGGGTTTCCCACTTGCACTTGATCTACATGCGTTATTTGTTGAAGGCTTTGGTTATCTCTTAACTAATGCATTTTTGTAGGGACGAGTAAAAGGAATTACACTTTTTATGGGAAACTCCTCCGAAGTTGTTAACAATCATTTTCCTAAGGACTCCTTCCTTACTTTAATGGAAGAAGGGAATGTAAAACACGTTGTGGAGTGCCTTGATATCTTTTATCTAAAGTCAAATTCTAACATTTAGTGGAGGAAGACTCAATGTTACAAATAATTTTTCTCTTCTTTCCTTCTTGGTTTCAAACCTTCTCTTGTAAGTGGATTCAACAAGGTGAGATCTTACACTTTCTTGACATCCATTTTGCATTTCAATCTTCCCCTTCTAGTCTACGATAACATTTCTTTGATAGGATTGCTAAAACGTTATCCTACCTGATCACTAAGCCACTTTTCCCAATAGGAAAGTTTCATATTTTCTCTAAGGTTTTGAATTCAACCAATGCTTACTCCTCCTTGTGTATGATTCCCTCTAAAGACTTTTACCAAAAGCTTGATAAATTTCTAAGAGATTTCCTCTTGGCCAATTCTTAGCATTGGAAATGATTCGATAGGGTTGCTTAGGAATACTTTTATCTTCCCAAGGAAGTGGGAGGTGTAAGACTACTTGATGCCCATGTCAAAGGCATTGCAATTTATGCTAAATAGATTATTAAGGCTATTGATGGAGTCAAAGCTTGGAAAATATTGCTAGAAAAGGAGTTTCTCTTGGCATGTCCTATAGGAGAACCACTTGGAAGGGCTTTAAATTTCAAAATATTTTCATCCTTTGCACTCCAACCAAAATCGGGGGATCCATTGTTGTTAGGGGCATATGGAAAGTCTTAGTTAGAAGTCATCAAACCTTGGCTTTTATGGAATGGTGATGGCCTCTCCATCAACCAACATTCCTTCTACCAGTTCGTGATTATCATCTTCCATGACGTCCCTCTTGCATAAGTTCCTTGGGTTTTTTAATGGGGTATGTGTACATGTAAGATGATATCTATTCTAAATTATCTCAAGATTTGTTATTTTGTCTTAAAGCTAAAGCAAAGTTTCAATTATAAAACAATGACAAAGAGTCTTACTGTGGTGCCAACATAGATGTTTCACAAAATTGCATTAATCTTTGCTAGGTCTTGGTGAATGGAATGGAAATGGTATATTGACACCCCTTCCTCAACTACACTTCCAACAAGGGATATGAAAGGTTGTCACCTATCTTATCAATGCATGAAAGGCTTAAGGAGAGATGATCTCTTGATTTTACCACCTACACCCAAGGGAGGTGATTCCAAACCACTTTACATACCATCATTGAGCCCAAATTTGTACATATTGTGTGATGTTTTTCTCTACGAAGGACCTCCATTAGGACATCACTTTACACATATGGGTGTGCCTCATTCCAAGTGTCCCTTCTATGACCCTGTAATGACCATTGAACATTGATATTGTGCAGTGGAATTTATATTACGATGCATATAACTTTTGCACAATGTTAGAGTTCATCATTAAAGTGCAACATTGATGCGTTGTTAATGCTTGTTTGACTAACGAAATCCTGGAGGTGTGAAGCAATATGTTAAAAATTATTTTGACATGGCGACATGGAAGAATATATTGTATTTAATGACTGAGTGATGGTTATAGAGAATCTCAAGATTCTTTGTTAGCATTGTCATGGATTGCTTTAAAGCATGTAATTTCCTAGGCGCAAATCAAGGAGAAAATGAGCACAACTATTGTGGTTGTTGACTCTGTATTTTATAAAATCTAACCATGTATAGGATGTACTATGAGGAGAAAAAGTAATATTAAAGTTGAATTGCATTTGTGCATGGACTAGTGAAGTATTGTTTGAACAAAGTCTTATATATCTTGTTGTACTTGTAAGCTGGGTTCAAGTTAGTGGAATAAGAAAGATTTCTGTTGCTGGGTTTTTTACCTGAAAGGTTTTCTTAGGATAAACTTGTGTTTATATTTCGTGCGACATTCTTTTATGTTGTTAGATGTTATTTCAATTGCTTGCTTATTATCCATTTATTTGCATAACAAATCTATAAGATCCCGGTTTATTAGGTGCTTGGGTAGCGATTTATTCCCAACATGATGGTACTTGAACTGACGACCACCAAGATACTATGGAGGTAGCGTGAGGAGTAAACAATGTCGACATCGGTTGGGAGACCATACATAATGGTCATGACTTTCCAGATAGGGGTTGGGGCAAACTAGATGATTGAGATTCACCTCATATTGTTGGGTTTGTTACTTAAACTACTTCATACTACTTGTATGTAAGATTGAATTTATAATCGATCATTTATGAACCACTTGTTTGGAATCCTTTTATATTTTTGCTTCCTAAATCTCTATATACCCTATATATTAGATTTTGGGGCGTGATCCCATACCACGTAGGCTCTACTATTTTCTATTTAAATTAATATTGCTCTTTTTCCATCATTTAAATTTATTTTTTTAATACTTTTCTCCAGGAGCTTGGAGTAATTTGATGCACTTCAAATTTATACGAACTCAATTGCATCGAGGTTCCTCTGGTTTAGAAAATTGGGAAGGAGATTTATGAGTTTTAATACCCCGGATTTTTGATGCACTTCAACTTTCGTCCATACGAATTCAATTGCATTGTGGTTCCTCTGGTTTTGAAAATTGGGAAGGAGGTGAAGAGTTTTAATACCGTTTTTTTTGTTTTGTTGTTTTACAATAATTATAGGGTTTAAACTGTTATTAGAGATGCTAGTCGTTGTTCTCTCTGTGTAATTATAGGGTTTAAACTCTCTCTCTCTCTCTCTCTTGTGGTTGTTGGTTACAATAATTATAGGGTTTAAACTGAATGTTCAAGTAATTTCAGGAATTTTGCATCCACATTGCACATTTGCAACACTAACCCAGAACTTTCTTTAATCAAAGTACAATTGACTGCCCTAGTATTTGTTTTCAATGATGTTTGTAGGATCACTGAAATTGTTTTCATAATAAACTAGGATTAATGCATGTTTGCACCCTTTATCTCATTGTATTTGAATGCCTTTGATATTGTACTTTGTTTTGCAGGGAGTGGCATGTTTTCAAACTTGTTTTAAGAAAGGGGTTTCTTCCCTAAGTTTGCAAAGGAGGTTTTCTCAGAGAGTTTGTTGAAGATGAGCGCAGCTCTAAGCATGATTGAATTTGGCTGTCCAAGAAGCTGTTCAGGCAGGAATATTAGCTTGCCTATATTCTTTAACTTCGCAAGGGCTGTATGTAATAAAAAATTATCCATAAGTTTTCATTTTTCACAGAAATTTTTAATGTTAATGAACATAAGATTTATTAAATTGAACTGCGTTGAAACCTTTCATAAATTGGGCTTGGGACGTGCTTGCTTGAAGTTAGGATAAAATGCTTGTTCTGTATTCTTTGAAGTATATCCGTTTGTGTAAAGCTACCCTAAGAAGTATTCAAAATTTTGGATCAAGCAAGTAGCGAGCTCATGTATGGACTTGATACATGACCCTTAGGACTTAGACCTTCATGCAAAGCTTTGTAGAGTTATTTAGCACATGTAGATCGCATTGAGTACTTGGAGGCAGTTGATTGTTTCTGAAGGCATTTACTTACCAAGATCAATTTAGCATACGAGGGGACTTACTTTCTGTTGTTCCACAGATTCTCCATTATATTAAGTTTATCTTTGGGAAACAATGTTACACTATATTACAACATCTATGTATTCAGAGGATGGTACTGTTTGCAGGTTTGATTGAAAAATCATGGAACAAGCAGCCAAAGTTTGGGATCCACATTAGGCATTCAAAACGATTTAAGGCAAACTGCCAGTTGAGTTCAGAAGTATGTTGACTGGGCACTGTGTTCTGCAAACTTTGTGTTGAATGTTTCTACCATTGCCTGTTGGAGGAAGAGATCAGTAAATTTAACGAACTGACTTTCCTCGTGTATTGAATTTGTATTGGGAAAAATAATTCTCTTGCAGTGATCTATACCAGATAAATTGTTGCTCGTATTTTGTATCTTTGAACATAATATGTCAGGTACCTTTCGGCCTTTATTGTTTTACATATAAATTAACTATTTTGATTTCTGTTTGTAAGTGTGCAACTGGCTGGCATAAATATTCTTATCTGAAGGTCCAACGTGGACAAGAAACTACCAGAAGCAGGGCAGCTGGAGCAGACGGACGATATTTTCCGGTAGATGATGACACCAAGTTAGAGCCATTTTTGATAAGCCTTGGAAAGCATTTTCTCAGGTAATACAATTCTCTCTAATTCAAATGTTGCAAACTGTGTTCCTTTATTGGAAACAAATGAGCATATTAAAAGCACTATGAGCATATAGAGTGGAATTTTTTACATGGCTTAGACAGAATGTGGTTTGTGGCCAAAACGTGTAGGTTCTGTTCAAGATTAAAAATTGCTGCATGCTCAAGCTCATTTTCTGCCATGGGTGAACAGCCTTGGCCGCATCAAAATATAGTTACATTGAGTAAAAAATTTGTGATCAAAACAAACATCTTTTTGCAGAAATTCCTAGAAAATGTATGCTAACATTCCAACTTTCTGTCATGCTGACCAATTACAATGCATAATGTCTATTCCTAGAAAATGTTTGCTAATATCTCAAATTTCTGACATCCTGATCAATGGCAACTTGGCAAGGCATAATGCCCAAATTTTATTATTCAGGTCATTACAATTGCTACTAGGCGTGATTAATATCCTATAGAATACAGGGGTCTCAAGCTCAATAGAAAAGGAATCACTTCTTTAGAATCCAAGCACATGCTCCATGATGGTTTTCCCATTTGAACAGTGCCTCTTCTGCTGTGTGTATGTGTGAGAGAAGCAAGTCAAGAAAATGGATGGCATAATTTTTTATATCATTACATGTTAAGAGTTGTAAAGCTTGCCTTATCAGGCTCCAAGGGTTACCAATCTTTGTGGTATATTTTTGGATTGATGTCAGTGTCGTAGTTTATAGAGTGTAGACTCTCATACACATTACTAGGAATAGGCATATGAATAGAGGGCTTTGGCCAACCTAGATGCATACAATGGGATGTCATATCATTCATTCTTTTCTGATTCAATATTTGATTATATTGTGCTTGGGGTGCTCTAGGGGCTTCCACCAATATTTCGGTGGTTTTGCATATGAATGATCTAGTGAATATGTTTGTATTATTTTCTACCAATCATGGGATCTTGCACTTAATTCTTACAACATGGTCCAACATACCACACTAATGCATCTTCCATGCTAGCCAATCTAATGTATAGTGGAAGAAATGCACTAAGAGTTTTTCAAACAATGGCTCAAGTGTAGCAAAGACCAATCAATCCAACCACTTATGGTCTAAATAACTGGTACCGATCCATAGTTACGTCTTTTTTGTCAGTTTGCCAAAAAATTATCTCAAGAGTGTCATGAATAATGGGAGTGTTGATAACATTTTTGATATGGATACTGCCCTCTCTTTGCATAATGAGGATGTCAATGAGGCTCAGACATCTTAGTTTCCATGTGCAACTGCCGGAGTTTAATCCCTCGAACTTTCGTCCTTTGGTATTGTGTCAATCACACATAATTCAGAAGCTCGGACTTGGCAAAAATCTTGGCAAATACATTAACTATATAAATTCATAAAATAAACTTAAATAACATGTAAAACTTATAATAAATGAACTAAGAGAACATGGAAGTCTATTTTCAATTAGATTTAGAAAAAAAAGTATTTATCACATCATAATATCATGGCAGCTGAAATTTGGTTGAAAAATCCTCTAAACCTGATGATGATTTTTTCCTTTTCAAATTTAAGTTTTTTTTTTCTGCAGGTTGGCAAGTTTTCACATGACTTGCGAAAACCCACAAGTATTCATTGAGAAAAACTTTGTGAGTCAGATGTGTAATCGTTGAGTGATAAACTATACTTGATGAGCCAAAATATACTTGCTTCAGTGTCATCTTATGCCAACTTGCTGTTCCACAACCTTAGGAGGCTACTAATTTGCTGTGGCTTTTGTTATTTAATGTTTATAGAGAAAAGTGAGAGAGAGAATGGATGTAGGAAAAGGTACAACATGAACTACAGCCATTGAGAATGCTGTAGGTACAATCTTTTTTTTATAGGCGAGCATACGGTTACAAGGTGTTTGTGACTGGTTTTAACCATATAACTACTTAAATAATTAATCACTTAAACACATATAGCGACCTAACTACATATATTATTTCAGAGGCAACTCTACATCTGTCTCTAAAATTCACAAAGAGAACAGAACCAAGAGGTTTTGTCATTATGTAAGCAATCTGCTCTTGAGTGGCACAATAATGAAGACATTTTTCTTCGTTATCAACCGACTATCAAATGTAGTGATGATTAAATTCAATGTGTTTGGTTATGGCATTGTAAACTATGTTTTTCACCAACTTAAGACACCCTGATTGTCACAGTAGTGTGGAGACTGAGCAGTCTGAGCTAGCCAAACAATATCCTCCACAACCACAGAACCTCACAGTCTGCACCAACAGCCGCCTCGTGTTCTGCTTCAATGGATGATAAAGAACAATATGTTGCAGCTTGCTTTGCCACAAAAAAATCTTGATATCAAGGCAAAATTGTAACCAGTAGTCAATCTACAAGTATCAACCACACTGTCCCAATCGGAGTCTATAAATTTGGATAGCTTGGAATCTGCTAATATCTGATACAATATGCTAAAGTCATGCGTTCCTTTAACATAACATAAACTGCGGTTTGCTGCTTTTGCCAACATACTAATTTCGGATGTGACAAGAAAACATAGATTAAGTTGAGTGGATGGAAGATGGATCAAATTGCCCATCAACTGTATGTAGAGTGATCCATCGACTGGTGAAATAGGAGTATGCTTGTTAGCGGGTATGTGTGTGAAGGATGCTTGGAGGAAAAGTGCATGACTTGGGCGTGCTTGTTAGCGGGATGTGTGCACAGATGAGGAGGTAAGCTGTGGGGTTTGGTGTGAGGATGTGTGAGCGAGGTGCAAGATAGAAGACCATGGATTGGGTTGCAGGTGTGTGACAGGGACTGAAGTTGAACGTGGGTGAGAAGGAGATGTGCTGCACGTGGGTGCGAAAGAGTTGCGTTGCACATGATTGAGGGAGAGAGGTTGATGAGGAGTGCAGATATTGAGACTGTTGACTCGGTGGAAGTGTAGTTGGAAACTAGCGTAGTGAGATATGATGAGGTGCATGCACAATGAAGGTGCGAGATGCAATGTAGAAAGGCCACTAAGCATGATGACACATGGAGAGAGGGTGCTCGATAAAGTGACTTAGGGGTGAACTCGACGATGGGTGCAAGGGAGAAAGCCACAAGTTCATGAGGTGCATGAGAAGTGTATGATGCATAGATGCCCGAGCTCTTCAAGATGATGAAAGTTATGATACTCCTAAGGCACAAGGCATGGAATTACAACATGGAATTGTGGGTGGAGTTTGACCACACAACGCAAACGATCAATTGGACCCCAAATTTTTGACGGGTTGATTAATGTTTTTGGGGGTTTAGCACACTGAATGATAGATATAGGGAAATATTGCCATCTATTCATAGACGTGGATTGTCTAAGCCTTAGATGGTTATTTCATGTCACCCTCCTATCATACCAAGGTTTGCCTTCAATGAGTATACAACATTACAAGGCAGGTCCTATAAATTATGAATCTCAAGGTACTACAAACTTGTACTTAATTGGTGTGACTATAATACAACCCAAGGAGCACACCACATATGAGTGCCTCATGAGAGTAATAAAATCAATCCTAAGAGTATTTAAGGGTCACCTACAACTAGTGATCAAGGAACTCGATAAGGTGGGGATCAAATAATGCGAGAATATAATATTTAAAGTATTGAGCTCGTTTACAAGGACTAGTCAGTTATCTCCATGAAAAGTTACCCGTCGCCTTGTTTTTTAAGTGGAAATCTTTGTAGACAACCCTATCATATGCCATAAGTCTCTGTAGCTATCTTTAATCATCTAGGTTTCACCTAAAATAGGAGCTCACTAGGAAAGAGAGACGATGAATAAGTAACTAAATTCTGCTGCAGTCACACCCAACATATTTTTGGCATTCTTCGTAATTTATTTGTTCTTTTGCAATTTCTTCCTTTCGTCTTACTTTTTCTAGTGAAATTGATTAGACTTGAAACTAAATGCATTCTATAACATTCCTTTTCCTTGTTTCTGTATCCGTTTTGGTTTGCATTTGTTGAAAGTTAATTATCATGTTCATTGTGTGATAGATAGCTCTTCCATCGCGGAAATTTAATTACCATATTCATTGTTTGTAATTTGTATATACTTGGAAGTCATTGTTCTTAAGATAATAGTTACTTGTTGTGTTTTTATGGACCTCTGCTTGTCAGAGTGCTCAACAGTCTCACGTCAGGATCTGCTCCAGCAAAACACCATTACCACAACATCTATTGCAGAAATGAAAAATACGGAAAATAATCATGCACGCTAAGCCTTGCACACACACAACAAATATGGTCAAAATGTCTCACTCTGCATATTTTCAAATCTCTGATGATTAAACAAAGAGGGAGTGCCTATTAAATAGGCCTCATAGGTGGTTACGCAACAAATAATGGATTGGCGTGAACCCCTCAAAATATCGGATTTCACGATAGTTGTGCACTCCAAATTGCGCGTGCACAAAATAGTGTATATCCCAACAATGTAAACAAACTCCCAAATTAAGCTCAACTCATGAGTTAGTGTGAACACTCACAATCCTAGGTCAGATACAAAATATCTATATACATGGGCCTAGTGTGAGAACACAACTCTAACACCTTCCCTTAAGCACAAAATTGGGAGTGAGAGATGAGAAAAGCTAGGAGACAAATCCAAATATGTGTCTCAGAAATTAGGCCTGATCAAATACCAATTTACAAACAACCGGAAAAAAAGAGTTACCAAGGATGAAATGAGTCACCAGAAGGTACCAAAAAAACCAGTAAAAACAATAAAGTGGAGAGAGCAATATCTTGTTGCAAGATATCCCAAGAAGCACGGCTCAAAACTCATACACTCTGTTGAAGATGTTTGGTTTGCATTGTGGTCTGGATCCACTGCTTGAACACAAAAACAACTGACACTATGATACAACAAAATAGCTCCACTTAGGAATGATGGAAAATTCAAATACTAACTGAAGGAGATTGTCAGAATTGGTGTTGATAGTGCAAATAATCACTACACTTAATTCTATCTGCTAAAATACGGTGTGCCAGAAACCAAGAACAACTGCCAAGGGAAGGACATGAGACTCGAAAGCAGGATCTGGACTACAATGCCAATTTTTCTTGGTTAAATGTTAGTTATTGTTCTTCCTCTAGGCCTTTGTAACCTAAAACATTTTCATGAGGACATCATTAGATTCGATATTGGCCTTTTCATGGCAATTGATGTTAGAAAATGTGCACAGAGAAGGGATGAAGAGAAACCGGAATGCACATATTATTCATTGTGTTCGTCATTTTGTTATGGGAGAGATGGTTACAAAAATGGTTGAAGTGGTTACAACCGCTAGTTAATACTTAACTAATATTGACTTAATGCTAAATTGTAAGCCTTATATTCTAATAATTCATAAGGATGATGGTCCTTCTTTTGCTATGGACTCCGATGTAAGCTAGAGCCTTGATTTCCAACACCCTCCTCTTGGCTCTATTCACATTCTTATTGGCAAGGGGCCATATTTTCATTGGATTGTTTGCTTACCTGTTTGGATTTTACCTCCTCTTAGGTTCTTTTGCTTCCAAGTTTTATTTTGGATATGTTGTCTTTATTTTTTTTTTAAGTTCTATTGCAACTTGTTATACCTTTCGAGTCCCATGGACCTACTTTGGTCATTTGTGGACATTCATATCATCTCTCTTCATTTCTCTCTCTGTTCAAATCATGTATTTTAGTTTTTTTTCTAATTTCATAGGCTAGTACTTGGTAGTATCGGGAAAGTATTGCTTCTATTGGGTGTCTACTAGCGTCAGCATGCCAACATGGATTATAAATTGTTTGGTTGGGTTTGGTAGTGTTAGGATGAGAGCTTTGGTTTGTGTTTTCTTTGCATCAATTGAAATGTTTTTTTATTTTCCTTAGTAATCCTTATAAAGGTAAGGTTCTTTTGGAGGAGGAGCCCTAGAGAGGTTTTGATTTTGCTTATATTTGTAGCTATTTCCAATATTGAATTATTTTAATCTTCTTTGGGTTCACAACTATTCCCTTCTCAAAATTGTCTATCCTAGATATTTGATCTTGTATTTAGAAAACAATCATAAGACATTTTTTGTTCCTTTCATTCTTGTTGGAGATCAATATTCTATTTAGGACTACTATGATAAAGTTTCCTAGGTAATTCAGATACTTGCACTTAAAATGTATTTTTGGGAAATTTGCATAAATTGATTCAATTTTTTGGGGAAATTTAGAAGCGTGTTCAAAATGTATCATGTCAAGTGGTGTACTCTAATGCATAGTTCGTATATTCATATTCAACTGACCAATTTTTTTCGACTTGTCAAATACTTCATAATACTCAACAAAATACTTGACAAATTAAAAAATACTTCAATTTCTGAGTATTGGCGAATATTTTTGAGTACTAATGAGTATTTCCAAATATTGGTGAGTACTTGTCGCGAGTACTCTCGTAAAACTCGCCAATACATGACGATTGTAGACTCACAAGTATAAGGAGAAAAACTCACCTAGAGGAAAATTCTGTTTTTATTTGCAAACTTGCCGATTACTCGCCGTGTATGTAAACTGTGCTCTAATGTATTATCCTTGTATTTAATGCAATATGTGATTTTTCCTTTAAAGAAATCCTTTTTCTATAATTGAATTTATGTGATCTCCTGAGAAAAATGGTTGGATGTTGAGTGCCTCATCTTTTTGGGCCAGAGTTAAAGAAAAAATTATAATGTGAGAATAAAAAGCATCAAAATATGTGAATACTGTTGCTTTCTTGATGTTGGAATAAGTGCAAGCTTGCTAATGTCAATAATGTTTTCTTTGTAAATACTCTCTTAATCACAGGGATATCAAATGGGCATTGTTATTTTTGTGGGAACAACCAGGACAACTAAGATTTATAGAATGGCCATCTTTTCAAAGCACGGTATGTGATCCCATTTTATGGAAGAATATTATATTTGTGTTATTCAAGTGCTTTTGTTTTGAAAAGTTCCATACCAATCATTTCTTTCTTTATGCAAGTATAGAAAATGTTTATATAGGAGTTAAATCTCTTGACTTTTTAGTTTGTTTCAATTTTTTTGGGAGGTGTGGGGGAACTGGTTGATATGAAAATGTAATATCCCCTTCTCAAAACTAACAGGTTTGGCGACCCTTAGTCTATTATTGGTTTGCCGATGGCTAAGGGTGGAGAATAAGGGAAACTAATCCTAATAATCTAATTTTAGTGTATGGTAATTTTTATTATAACCACTGTAATTATTTCATTAGCAATAAAATAATAAAGTAAATAAACACTTTATTTTAGTTTATTTCCCAAGGAGAAAAAGAGAACCATATGAAGGAGAAAAAAAGGGGCAATAAAATATTAAATATAAAGTAATTCCTTCCAATGTGGGGCGAACCATTTGGGCCTCTTGTGTTGAGATTTGTGCCCCCTCCAAGCATTAAAGCAGGTCACCACACTTGGGAGATCATCTATTAGCTATTTTTGATATCAATTGCTTGGTTTTTGGGTTGTGGCTCTTTCATTCCTCCACTAAAGGATGAAAACCCTTTGGGTGGTTGCATTAGAGGACAAAAACCCTCTCTTGTTAACGTGAAGAACGAAAATTCTTCATCCTTGTGAAGATCCTCCATTTCAAGGGTTTCTATTGAGCTTTAAAGAGTGTTTTCAGATTTTCAGTTGTGATTTGAGTATTAGTACTGCAAAATTACGGCACTTTCAGCTAGGGTTTGAAGGCAAGGTTGTTATTGAGGATTTCTACCTCAATTTCCAGCCCTTTTATGTGGTAGCGAGCCCTTTGTGGGTGAAGTTTGGTGCATTCTAGGACTCTCTCAACCATCGATGTGTAGTTGCCCTTTTTTGTGGTTCACAGACTGTAAACCCCTGACAGATTCATATCCTTAACTTGTGTTTTGGTGTTTTGGACTGCAATCAAAATAGCCGAGTCACTATTTTAGTCTTCAGACTTTCGATATATCTCTTGATGTTCTTTTCAATTTAAAACATTCGTGGGAAAAAATGCAGAGTCAAATGTAGAAATAAGTATAATTTTTTTTCTTTCCATTATGTTCTTTTATGTATTACTTCGCAAAAACTGCCGATTAATCAAGAAAAATTGACAAGCAATTTTTTAGAATATTACTTATCCACTCTTTGACTTACAATTTATCAGTTTTTTTTGGCAGTTTTTGAATCTATGCAGTATACATGTTCTTAGATGGCTGTCTTGAGTCTAACTCTTGCTTGACACTAATGGAGACATGGATTTTATGTGTATTTTTCGCTTTATGCATGTCTTACTATGTTGTTAGTTCCAATATGAGCATGGGTACCAGTACAAGGATTATGTTCAGCAATGCGACGATATTTTTTGCCCTAGATTCAGTATGGTGGGGTACGAACACACCTAATATATATAAAATATTAAAAATCTAAAAGTTCTAGCCAAATAAGAAAAATATTCTACATAATATGCATGGGATAAACAAAATAACCAAAAACAACAAAACATTGGATAAACTACATAGTGCACATGTAAACTCATATAAATCTTCATATCGCTCTTCATCTAGAGCATCAATATGATCATGCGGTGTTGGAAATGTGTTGTATATTTTCCACGAGTTACACTATTCTAGACTATACAACCCGACATGGCTGGGGAGGTTTGGGGCATTGCCCCTCCAATTGGGAGTTCAGGGGTTCGCCTTTGAGAATTTTTTTGGGGTCCCCTCTATAGGATTTCGGGCCCGTATATATAACTTTAACCTATGTCACTATGAGTGGTTAGATCACTCATGTTTATGGGGAGTTGTAATGGGTTGTATTCTTGGCCCATTGTTTTGGTACCCATTGTTTTGTAATACTGTTGCGGTGGTTACCTATTGATTGCTTACATATAGCTAGACATGCAATATGATAGAGCAAAACTGAGAAGTACATTATTGTATGTTAGAATGATTGAGTTAATCCAATAAGGAGATAAGTTACTGATTTGGGTTTTTTCCTGAAAGGGTTTCCTAGGATGTCTTGTGTATTGCGTTATTTTGTGTATGCCATTTCTCTATCTCTATTTATCTTAAAGATTTTGTGAAGTATTTCTTGGCTTGTATTTGTTTATCGGATCAAATTTTCTTTATGTGGTTCATTAGAACCATAGTTCAATTACTTGTAATTGTTTTGCTGGGTGAGTTTTTACAGTTTCAACTTGCAAGTCTTGCTTGGATGAGATTTCATGATTTTCTGCCGAGTTTTGTGGAGTTTCCATGTATATACCAAGTTTCCGTGTACAAACTGTTTTTTATGTTTTTTCGAGTCGGTTTTTTTTGGTTAGTTGAGTTTGAGTATGCAAACTATGATTAGAACCACAAACAATAACAATGCTACTCCCACTAGTTGTGTTATGTGGGTCTTGTGAAGAAGACTTTTGCCCCTCTATGTTGACTAACTAAAGTTGGGCAATGGAAGCATCCAAGTTAGGATGATCATGCTCTTGCTCTACATACCAACGCATCATCGCCCCTTCCTTGTAGTCGGCTTGCTTTCGTGATAGAAGGCACACATTGTAATGTACATAGACCAAATCCTCCATCTTTTTAGATGGCAATTGGTTACACTTAATTGAGTGGATAAAGGAAAATGTATTTCGGCTCCGATCAGTTGAAGAGGAACTAACAACCTATTGAGGCAAATTTAATACCAAATATTTTTTAAATTAATTTATATATGTAAAAACTAAAATTAAATACTAAGATTTTTTTTTAAAGACAAGTTAAACATCATACATGTGTTAAAATTCAAATGTTAAGAGGTTACAGGGGTGTGGATCCTTGGCCACGGAGGTACCGCCATGTACGACAGTCCTTGTACTTGTTCCAAAGAGCATTAAGGTTGTGACTTGTGGAGGCTACAAAATTCCCAATCTCACCCACAACTATTTCTTCTATGCCGAGATTGGGGAAAATCCTTGTGAATGTTTACCCAATATCCATAACTAACTTCAACATCCCTATATGGTGCTACACTCCTAGACAAATAAAGGATCTCGGTGTTGTAGTATTTATTGGAAGACATGAACACAAAAAGAATGAAGAGGATTGAGTAAGGTGCTCAACACTCTTTGAGATCTGTTTGGTGCTTGTATTTATTATGCTGATAGAGGTCACAATATAGCTGGGGAAGTTCATAACCGAACATTAGTTAGTTGATAACTAGTAGTTCATTAAACATTAACTATTATACTTTAATACCCCATTAATGACTAAACCGGAGACGTGTTGGTCTCGAAATTTTACAAATACAATAAAACCAAGGAGTTCAGTGATTAATATTGTAGGCCGATTCTTAGATATTACTCTGAAATCTGCAACAGTCATTTGATGTTGTGCCATCATACGGCATATGAGCTTCGGCGTAGATAACAACTGAAAGGACAACTAACAACAAAACCATGATCCAGTTCTGTGGACATAAAATATGATAAGCGGTCCACCGATTGTTTGTAGAATGCTTCATTGACCAGTGATGAATCATCAATGGTTGATAATCTCAACCCGACCTCCATAATTATGAAAATAGAATCTTGGATCTGCAGATCAAAGAGAGTGTACCAAATTCGTGGAGCCTACTCAAGTATGCAAAGGGATTCAATCAATTTGCAATCCAAATGAGCACGTTTAGGTACCCAAAAATCTTTAGGCAACACTATGTAGATCTCCTCGTCCAAATTTCTAGAGAGAAGCATTTGAAACTAAAAGGTGACCATTTTTGCAGTATTCGTAGTAGGAGCAAAAATTAACTCCATAGTAGGAGAAATAATCATCTCCGCAATACTAGGAGAAATAATCATCTCCTCAATGGTAGGAAAAATAATTATCTCCTCTTATTGCTCATCTATTCCCCCTATTGAGAAAATCCTTTTGCAACAAGATGGGTAAAAGGTCCATGCTCTGCTGACCTTCGAGCCAGTGACTGTGATTCAGTGGCGTGTCTTGCCATCTCACCATGCACCTCGTATGTATTCTGGATAGTGGAGGTTCCTTCCATAATTAACTGTGCATGTGAGTGAGGAAGTCCATCCTCCTAAGACATGTCTTGCTTCCACGCATTTTATATTGAGGAAATTCCATCCTCCTGAGTGTTAAAATATAAGGCTTTTTGTTAGTCATCATTACTTACTAGTTAACTAATGATCGGTTGTAACTATCTTTTGTATAATAAACAAACAAACACACAATCTCCAATGTGTGCAGTCCGCCTCTTCTTCATTCTTCCTTGTTTGTATTCCAACATTGGTATCAGAGCCCCTGGCGCTCGAAGGGATCTGCAAATTAAGGCAAAAGAGGTTGAAGGATATCCAGTTTGAGCAAGGGCAAAAACACGAGTTTTAAATGCCATTGAAGGCTCAATTGAGCTTCACAGGTTTGAAAGGCCATTGAAGTTATAGATTAGGGCACATGAAGAATATTGACGGAAACCAACAAACTTAGTCACGAATCCAGTTGCTGTAATGTCTCTTTCTAGGGATGAAACTGAAAAATACGGGTTTGGGCTCAAACCCAAATGAGAGAAATCTGATTTTTGCAACAGCTCGAAAACCCTAACAGTTAACTGAAACCGCATTTTTAGGGCATCACACACCCTTCAAAACCAGCTGAAATTAAGTGTATAAATCCTCCTATGGCAGCAAGCTGTAATGGCACTTAATGACATCAATTTCCATGTAATAACAAGCTGAAAATGACATAGAAGGCTTCCAAATATTTTATCCAATCATGAATCTATTTATGCAACCAATATACTTTAAAATAAATAAGAAACAAGATATAAATCACAACTGTAATCAATTAAATAATCAGGAAAAGCATAGCTAACATTAAGGGCTGGAAATGAGGGTTCCAAAACCCGAAAAATACCAATAAAATGAGAAATCAGCCTTATAAATTATGAGGAAAGTGAATAACAACTCCAATGGCCCAAATGTGCCCTAGAAGGCACTAAACCCTTCCTCCACCTAAGTCGCTACCCTAGGAGAGGGTCCAAAATAAATGTAGAAACCTTAATAGCTCTTCCTCCTTCAAACCCTTGTTTACCTCCTCGCCTGCAGGAAATGGAATGGGCCAGAAGTCTCCAAAATGAACTAGCTTGAAAAAGGGGACATTATAGTTGAAAAGGCAAATACACTCCATTTTTGGTCGCGAATCCAGTCGCAAACGAAAATACACTCCATTTCCGCCATTAATACCTCAATTGCGAATTTCAGAGGCAAGTTTCGTAGGGCACAAGGTATAGTTACAATCACGATCACAAATATTATAATACAGTCATGAAAAGTCATATGCGAAAGGGCATAAACTTGTTTGCAAATAAATGCACTCGTATAAGAGCATTGAACTTGGTCGCGAAGGCTTGAAAAGAAATCGCGAGCGCTGGAAGAGCTAGAAACTGAGGTCGAGGAGCGAGAAACGAGGTTAAATAACTAACAAATCATGAATTTCTAGGGTTTCACTGCATTTTTGAAGATTACTTGGTATTCTGCTCTTTATTTTCTGAATACGCAATTGTATTTATTTTATCTTCAGTATGGAAATTTTAGTAGAAAAATATTTTGGTCTAAATTTTCATACGTGGAAAGTGAAATTACAAATGCAACTTCTGAATAAAAATTTGTGGGGCATAGTAAATGGGAAAGAGAAAGCACCCATCAATGCAAATAAATTATTGGATTGGCAGACCAGAGATGATAAAGCGAAAGCTATTATTGGTCTTGCACTTTCTGATTCAGAGCTACATCATGTAGATCTGGACAAATCGTCTAAAGAAATATGGGACACTTAAAAATACTTTGTTTGGCGCAAAAACAATCAATGTGGACTTTTCGCTAAAATTCAGCTCTTTAGATTCAAAATGGACGAAGGAATCTCTGTCTTGCCATGTCAACAACCTGAGATCCCTTATTAGACAACTCGCAGACGTACAAACTACAATAGATGACGAGGATGTAAAAGCGATATCTTATTAAATAGTCTGCCTTCTAAGTACAACACTATCATTTTTACCCTTAGCCAAATTTCTACCCAGTCTCTTGCTGACATGCTTGCAACACTTCTCGCAGATGAAAGAAGAACAATTGCTGAAGATGAGGATAGTTCTCATCATGAAAGTGCATTATATTTTAGATAAGATAAGATAAATATATTAATGTCTGGCGAATGACCACAAAGTAGGTCAATGGGACTTAAATGGCCAACAAGGGCAAATACAAAGCGAGGAACCAAACGGTCCCAAGAAAGAATAAAGCGAAGGAGAAATAAAGGGTTTGGAAAGGCAGCGGTATGGAGAGAATAACCCGACACCCAGATCACGGGTGGGTTTACAAGCGAGAAGATGAGAAGAAAGAAAGGTCGGAGCAAAGAATAGGAGAGAGTCATCTTGGGATGGTGGAACTAGCTCCTCTAATATTTGAGGCCGATTGGAAGAAATCCTAGATGGAGAGACGACCGGACAAGGAGGCGGCAAAGTGTAAGGGCTGTCTACTAAGCTATTGTTTGACTGACGTGCTGTATGTAGAGGATCTAGTAGGTCTTGTCTGCCGCCTTGTACCGGGCCTAGTACCAACATGAAGATGATGGCTTGGCGAGCTATGAGTGTTATCCCTGGGATGGACCAATTTGGAGTCCGATGCGGAACTAGTCGTCCATTGGCGCTTAGTGCCTCTTGCTGAAGGAAGCCCCATGAAGAAGGAAGTAATCAACTGGGCAGAATCTGATCTGGAATGTAGCTGAAGAGTATGCTCACGAAGCCTCGTGGCCTCCTGAATGTATAAAACAAGGCATTTTTGGTCTTCATATCTGAAGAAGTCCGAAAGAGTCTGTGCCCCATTGAAGGCACAGTGAAACCTCCCTCTGATCTCATAGTATATGGGGCATCTCAAAATAAAATGCATCTCAGTCCCGGGCTCCTGGAGATTACACAAATGATAGATCCTATCAGAACGATCAAGGTGGTGGTCTGTCTCGCATTGGAGTCTGTGGGAACCGACTCTGATCTGGCTGAGAGCAATGCGGAGTGCATGTGTCTAGTGATGGCGAGTATACTGTGGACGAATGATGAGGTCATCGCTCATCTCCATGAAGTGGTCTGCGTAAAAAGCCATCTTGGGGCGAAGACCCCCGTGTGGATTCATCCAGGTGGTAATGATGAAACATCTATAGATATCTTCCCTGATGGCCTTGTTTGGTACTTGTCTAGTGGGAAGGGGGCGGCGCGACGTATATAAGGAGTACTGAAAAGGAGGGAGATGATCCATCTGAATATCAACTGTCCCCAAAAGGTTGGAAACCTTCGCAAACTAGCAGTGACCGTGGCGGGGGCTATCATAGTGAACAATAGCCTCCGATGAGTATTAGGCCAGGAACGGGTACCTCTCCCGCCCCTCCATTGAAATAGTGAAGCCTCTGATTCGGTGAAGGAAAGAGATCAAATTAAATATAACCTCCAATTTGAAAGGACGAACACCAAACTCAGCTAGAATAATATGATGAGGGACGGTTTGCTTGCATCGGATAAACCGACGAAGGAGAAGAGTCTGGACTCTCTTGATCGAAGTCCAGTCTGTCTCGAGTAAGGAAGGCCCCCAAGCTACAAATCCATAAAGGATAGTGGGCCTAATGAGAGATTCCATGAGGGACATTTTGGAGGAGACATCTTGGAAATGATGATGAAAGCACTGTCTCTTGAGGAGAGCTAAGGAACCATAAACCTTATTGATTCTAGGCAGAAGGGCCTGTCTCAGACTAAACCGTGGGCCAGAAAACTGAACTCCCAAGTATGTATAAGCACTGGTGATCTCTATCTCCTCTCCCTTGAAGAAGAAGTGGAGGTGAGAGGTCTTCAAACCATTGAAGATCATAACCTTGGTTTTACCCAGGTTAATTGTCAATTGCCGAAGATCACAGAACAGGGCTAGGGCATCTAATTGTCTTTGCAGGCCCTCCGGAGAGGAAGTTAAGAGGACTACATTGTCCACGAACAGAAGAATGTAGATCAAAACTTGATGGAGAAGACACCCATCGCTGTTGTGTATGTGTTCATGGAGGAAGGACTTGAGCTCATTGATATATATACTGAAAAGAGTCGGGGACAGAGGGCACCTCTGTTTGACCCCAATGGTACTCTTGATGAAAACCAATTCTCCGTGTGCCGTGCGGAGGCAGCCCAAAACTGTCTCATAAAGACGCATATTGGCCGTGAGAAGGGTTTTCGAAATGCCGATATCCCTGAGCCGCTAAAAAAGTGCCAAGCGCGGAACAAAATCAAATGCCTTTTGGAAGTCTATGAAGCAACAATAAACTTTTGCCGAGGGGTGGCTTGCCGACTCGATGATGGCTCTGAGAGTGAATATGTGATCAATAGTCTGGTGAGCAGGGCGAAACCCTGCTTGCGCCCTACCTCTAAGGCGTCTTAGTTCCAAATCCTCAGAAAGCTTTATGTGGAGGACAATAGCATAAAGTTTGGAGAAAGTGTGACCCACCATAATGGTCCTGTAGCTTTTGGGATCTGAACTAGGGCCTGACTTGTGGATCGGGTGGATGGTATGATGGGAACAAGCTGGCTGAAAACCCGAGCACACAACTTGATTAAAGAGGTCAGCCAAATAGCTGCCAAGTACCCCCGCCCCATACTTGAAAAACTCTACTTGAAAAACTCTGCTTGAAACTCCTCTTCATCTGATACTATTCATCATTCTGATAGCCTATTGGATTTTCCTGGAGGCAAATAGGTGACAAGAGGAAGGGGGCTTATCAACTTGAATATGAGGCTGAGCAGGGATGTCATAAGGATTGGAAGTGTGGGAAAGCATGGCTCTAGGGCTAAGATTTGCATGAAGAGGACAAGTGCGAGGGAAAATGCTGCGCCAAAAAAGTTTAGGCGAGTATCAGAGGGAAGCGCAAAGAGCTCGTATGTGCTAGGAAATATAAAGGCATTTTTTGTGGTACAAAAGATGTTGGTAAGAGGTTTTTAGGGTGGGATAAGAGGGGTGGGCCAGGTAGAAAGCATGCTGTAATTGGCGGTGGAGGGATTTGCACTAGTCGTCACACCACTTATTCATGGGGCAAGCTTTTTGGCGGTGGGAAGTGGAGGGGGAACGAGTAGAGCTAGGAAAAGAAAGTAAGGCATGTTCCCAAATGGTGGAGGACAGTCGGGAGTACTTGGCAACGACATTATTCATGGAAAAAGATAGGGACGCTGAAGGAAGAAGGGCCTGAAGGTGGGAGGAGAAGGTGTTGGAGTCCCCATCGTCGAACCAGAAGGTGGTGTGAGGGGGGCATGAAAGGGATTGATGGGAGGAGGGGGTGTCAAACTGGAGGGAAAGGGAAATAAGAGCATGATCAACAAGGGGGATGGAATGTTATTATTACAAGAAAAGAGGTCATACAATGTGGGATTGTTGTGTTTGAGCCAATGATGTCCTCAAGGGAATGCTCAAATCCAATGAAGCTAATGTAGCCCTTATTGAAGACCCACCAGATGTGGAAGGTGGTGAAGGTTTTGATGATGAATACATCCTTTAAAGAAACCAAGAAGGAAAATACATATTCTAAAAAGTACACAAGTTGATAGTAGGAAGGGATCTAGTGTAAATAAAGCTCAGTATGGATGCTTACCTAGTTTGTTTGGGAGTTCGTGGACGTTGAGAATTATACCTTTACGAGTGTTATGAGCCAACTTGATGGAGCTTGTGGATGGCTCAACATGGATGGTTGTCCAATAATTTGGGAGATTTGTGATTTGAGAGTTTGGGGAAGTGGAATCCGAGAATTCGGGAATTTGAGAATTCGGGAATTCGTCTTAGGAACAACACCTTTACAAAGGTCATGAGGCAACTTGATAGAGCTCTACCCAGTGAATGAACTGCTGTTCAACAAAGACGCTTCTGAAGAATGCATACTTCTGTTATGGTTCTATTGGTTTTCAGCTATGTCATACATGTTTGTTTTTGCTTTTTGTAGGGTAAGCCTTAAGATCGGGTGTTAAAATATAAGGCTTTTTGTTAGTTATCATTACTTGCTAATTAACTAATGATCGGTTGTAACTATCTTTTGCATAATATATAAACAGACACAATCTCCAATGTGTGCAATCCTCTTCTTCTTCATTCTTCATTCTTCCTTGTTTGTATTCCAACACTGAGGCATTGCGTCCTCCCACACATTTTGTATGGTGGATATCCGATATTCCCTCCATAACAAATGTATGTAAGTTGACTGAAGTAGGGTTAACAAGCCTATGCAAAATTTCATCTTCCAAAACATCCTAAATGGTGGAGTCTCCATCCATGTGTGCTTTTAAGTTGAATATATCAGATTCAACAAGCCTATAATGGCCATTACCTAATACCTAGGGCAATCACCCATCCCCGTTTCACATATGACACAACACACTATTGCTCAGAGCATCTTACTAAAATATTGGGAATTTTTGTCAAGTGCTGAACATATAAGATATTTTTATGTATGCTCAGAACATACCTAAGATTCCTTGCTAAGAGTTTTTGAGAATTATCTAGGACTATATGAATATCTCCTATCCCTTCTATTGCAAGTGTTTCCTCATTAGCCAATACAACTAAATTAGAACAATTTGTATTTGCAATAAATGATGCATACTAGTCCCTCTAACATGAAAAATGCCAGGATGTGCTAGAGTCAATGATCCAACTGTGAGCATTATCCTTTGATCATGATTCCATAGAAGCACAATCTTCTTGAAAATCTTGTTCATTTGCAATTACTACCACATTTGCCTCATCCCGTGGCTTTTTATCATGTTGGGAAAGATCATACTATCGCTTATGACAATCCTTTTTTAGATGTCTAACCATATGAAAGTAATGGCATTTCACTTGGTATCTCTAAGATTTACCGGAATGACGTCTCTACTTTCCCTTTGATTGAGTTATCAACGCACTATCTAATTGTCCAGAATTGGACTCAATTGCTTGTGTCTGCATGTGATCCTTTTGTAGCAAACAGGGACTAATTTGATCAAACGTCAAGGTGTGGCTTTCTGCTATCAAATGTAAAGCCTCCACAAATGTTTAATAGGAGGGTGACGGACTATTCGGGACAAGTTCCACTAACTCATCATGCACCTTTTTATTGATAGAATTGAGCTGGTTTCATAGATCTTTCATCCGAACAAGCTGTTCTAATAGGGACCCATCCTCCATCATCCTTGCTGAAATCAAAATTTTCAGGTATAAAAACCAACTCTTCTCTGAAGTCATGTACTTGTTCTTCAGATTTTTCCATAGCAGCGAGCCTTAATGGCGTTCTGGAAGTCAGGTATCAAATCATCTGACATTGTTAACTTCAGCAATAAGACCTCCTTATAATGCTTGCCATTATTTGCAAAACCCGCAACATGCCTTCATTGTCAAGATTGATTTTATTGTGGTCCCAATATTCTGCGTTTGTCAGTCTTGTGACTTTAGACATTATAATTTTGTCTAGTCAATTTCTGCGCCTTTGATAGAACAAGATTTTGAATATTGCCATTTACATGAAATACTTGATTTTTTGGCTCGAGAATCGATGCAAAAGGAGAAAAGTCTAAAATTTAATTATTTGATTTTTGACCCACAAATCAATGCAAAAAATGAAAGTACAATCTATATTTTCACTTATGACTTCTAACTCACAAATCGATGCAAGCGAAAAATAATTATTACAGTTTTTTTTTAAAGAAAAAGCTTACAAAGTTTAGGGTTGTGATTGTTTTGCCATTCGCTCCCTAGTAGGAAATAGTTGTTGGAAGTCAAAAAAGGATGAGCATTCCCTTGAATTTCGGTTTTCCTCCTATAATCAGGATTATTTTATCGTAAAACAAAACATTAACAGGATATGTGTGAAGTGCCCTAGCAAATTTCTGAAGCATCTTGCAAATCAGAAAATCGTGCCTCAAAATCATGACTGTCTCATAAGCTTCAAACTCATAAATATTTGAAAAGAGGTGGAAATGTAAACACAAACGACCTAAACATCAAGAGGATTATGAAATTGCCACTGGCATTTTTCCCTCAAAAGTAATATGTTGGCCAAGTTGGCTTGGAAAAAATTATGTTTGTCACTTGCATTTTGCACACAAATCACGATTTCTTCCAAATATTGACTGTGAAAACATGACTGCTTGATCACATCTATTGCCTTCGAAAATAGGAACAATTTTCAGTGTCATGTGCCCTAATAGTGAGTGTGTTTTTCAGGTTTTGTTTAGCCCTTTGAAGTGTGCAAATATTCTCTTGCAGTTCATACCTACTTCAGGGCTTCCTCGAACTTTGAACCTTGTTGTTCGTACCCCCTACAACTTCCTCGAATAGTAGTTGTGATGTTAATGTTGGAAGATGTGAACATAAAAAGAATGAAGAGAAACGAGAAAGGAACATGGCACTTTGAGAATTGTATGGTGCTCGTAAATTTTATGTTGATAGAGATTACAATATAGTTGGGGAAGTTCATAACTTGATTTAACCAAAATGGTTAAATTTATAGAAGCTGGTAACCGATGGTAGATTATCCTAATCACTTAGTTTCCAAAGCTAATTGCAACAATATCAGGACAATACATGAACACAGATATAGATAATCAATAGATAATGAAGCAAATTATTAGCAATAGGTAGTAGAGAGTGGCTTGGTTGGTATTCTAGATTGTGTGTTGATTTAGATTAGGTTAATGACTGCAAAGCGCTGGATATAAATGATCTGATAAAGCTTCATCTCTGAAACCACCGTGTCCTACAAAAATACCCAGACTAAAGCGTATGGCATGGACCAAGGTGTATGGGTTATGTCTATGGTTCTTCCATGTACCTTTCATGTCCCTTTATGCTTTCAACTCCTAAAACTTTTTGGGTCTGTGCGCTTCTTCCTGATCTATTCCCATATGTAATTTGGACCTTTGACAATGTGTGTGCTCATTGTGAAAGTTGATTGAATATTCAAAACCCTATATGGTGAGGGATTCCTGCAAAACAAACATTAGTTGGGTTGTGGGCACCCCGCATGCACCACTAACATTGCCACTACTCTGAAGAGGGCTCAAACCACACGGTCATTTCTCACCTAACATGTGATATCTAGAATGTATGCAACCAAATTGATAATCATGACCTTGCAACAATGTGATTGTACTTGACCTTTGTCCTATCTTGACTTGAGATGATGTGCTCTTTGTGCTTGCAAATTTGAGTAGAGGACTAGTCTAAATGAATATGCAAAGTATATGACAACTCAAGGGAGTCTTGGAGTAGCTTTGCTTGTGATTTCTCTTAATATTTGCCTAGTATTAGAATGTTAGGTAACTTGCTTATATAAGTAGATAGATATGCCCCCCTCAATGATAATATGAATAATATACATACTTATATATACGTTATGTATCTGGAAAACTCAAGCAAAGCCGACTAATATTGTAACAAAGAAGTTCAAATTGAGAAAAGTGCCGTTGGGGGGAAAGGGATGAGAGTGTCTAGGTTGGCCCATAGCGTGTGGACGCTATGGCCCTTTCTGGACGCTACAGTCCCAAATGCATGTACGAGTAATTTGAAAATTGGATTTATCATATGCAAGGGTATATCTTGATTTGATGAATTAATGTGACTGTTATGTGAACAAATAGGTTGTGTGTGTAAGCAAGAATGAGTGAGATATAGCTAGGGATAACATAATTGGTCAAATTGAGCCAGTGTGGGCCAATGCAAAAAGTGTTGTACAATTTGTATTGTTGAAGACATGAATTACCAAAATGAGTGTCTACATTTGATCCCCCTTTAAGTATGAAATTGAAAATTGTGTACTTAAAGGAAAAGTTACCTAAGTGTGTAGACACACTTTGTCTTTACTCAGAGTACCTTGTGCTTGTGCTAGGACTTTGTCTTTGTTTAGTAGTGTTTGGTTTTGCCAAGATGAGTACTTACAGAGAAAAGTGTATTCAATGTCCATAGTATAGGAAATCAAAAATTTAACTTGGAAATTTTTGAACTTATGTATGAAAATAACAACTATAAGTATAAAATGCAAAACAAAGGAAAGTGTACACCTGATTATTTTGTGAGAGAGGGGGAGAGATTAATCGTCACTACCATTTCCATAGAATATTTGCTTGAGCTTTGTGCTAGAGACTGGTTGGAAGGACTTGGGGATGATCAGTCCCCAAGTGGGATGTGCCGAGGAGGATAGAAAGAAGTGCAAATGCAGCCCGCATGGTGAAGAGAATTGTATGTGGAGTGTTCAAGTTGCTCGGTATCCCTTCACAAAAAATGAGCAATGGGAAATCAAGCCTACAAGGATAACTGTCACCTTGATACTTCCTAAGACCCACGGATAAGTGCCATTGCAGATGGACACGAACCCAATTGATTTGCTAATGATGACACAATGTACCGGGGCAATGCTAGCCAGCACGTACCCTTGGTGCCACCATAATCTAAACTTTACCATGCATTTTGTCACTGAAACTGAGTAAAGATTTTGTAGATGTTACTGAGAAACTGTATCAACAAAGAAATTTGTTAAATTTCCCCCCTAGGATGGAAGCGTATGGATGGGCCATATCGTCTGGATGCTATGGTTTTTTTTGTACATTTTGGTCCCTTAATATTTTCTGACCCAAGTTTGTTTCTTAGTCATTTTCTGAACCTTTGAACTGTCTAATTCTATACCTCGTTATTCTATTTCTTGATTTTGAATTGCCAAGCGGGTGAGACATCACCCGATGATTATCCCCCCTTGTCTGGGGTGTGTGAGATAGAGCAATGTGAGAGCGGCCCAAATGAGAGGACCTGCAGGTGATGTGCAAGTATTGTAGGATTCCTACAAGGGAAAATAGGGGAGTGTGCATGGTGTATACCATGGCACATGCATAGTAGTATAGTAGAAAAACTAGCAAAGTGTTAATAGCAAGCAATAGAGAAACAACACAATAGATGTAACAAAAAACATACAACAAATAACAAATAGAACAACATGGCAAATAAGATGCCACATACATGGGCCACCACTCAGGATGTTGCAAGATAGTCGAGGCACTCAAGGCTAACAAACAAGTAGTAACAACGAAGTAACATAGGGCATTGCCCTAAAAAAAGTGAAAGCACAGAGCAAACATGTAAAACTTGAAACAAGCCACGGGATAAAGATGATCCTTGTTGGGAAGTAACCTGCAAAATAGATGCTACACATGAAAAACCCATTAGCATGTTAGAGTAATAAATAGTATGACACGATGTATGTACTGAGTGAATGAGGTGAGATAATAAAGTAGTATTTTTTCGAATAATAGCACCTGTATGTGAGAAAGTGGATGCCCCCAATTGCTGCGAAAGAACTGGTAGAGAGCAGTGTCAAGCATCCTGCATCGTGTAACAATCTGTGTGGACCCTGCATTCAACTCAATGTACCATGTGAACACACGTGTGTATAGAAAAAGGACATAGCATACTATGTATCAAGCCAACATAATAAGTAATGTGCAACATGAATTGTATATAGTATAAGCGTGCAATAGATCAACCAAGCAAGAGCGATGCAAGTATTTTTGGATTTTTGTATATATTTGAATGTTTTTGGATTACTAGCATATTTGAATGTTTTTGTATTTTTAGGCCCCTTGAGGGCATAGATGAAAACCTATTCTTATGAATGAGGAAGGGTGACCCAAGAATGTTCCCAAGGGGAGGAATATCTAGATTTTTTGTGCTTTTTAATGAATTATAGACCATTTAACAAGAGGTGGGAAAGCAAGGTTGCCCCTAGTGTGTGTGCAAAGTGAGGTTCGGGTGTGTAGCCGCTCCCTCAACAATCAAGTTGAACCTATAAACAGAGTGTCATTGGGAAACGAGAGGGAATTCAGATGGCCCACATGGGTGCGAGTAGTGTATAAGCTATCCAATGAGTATGTTGAGTGAAGGCCCACTATTTGCCATTGTGAATGAAGGAAGCATGTGATCATGAATCAAGAGACTAGTGTCATGTGAGACCGCGTGCGTGATTGTGTGTAAGAAAGTTGCGTCTTAAAGAGTTGTGCCACGTATAAGGCAAAGTAGACCTATGAGAAGACCTAGATGTGTGGTGTGTACCACGATTCCTGTGTGACAGATTATGAGACCTAGAGATATGTCGAGAGTGAGTAATGGGGACTGAAAGTCGAGGAAACCTATGCGGGCTAGTAGCCGGTGGTGAAAGTGTGGGACTAACACTAGGACTGTGTGACAAAACCGTAAGATCGTCATCGTTAAATAGATAGTTAAGGTTACTGTCAAGTAGTTGTTACAACACCACCCAAAGTGGCATTGGCAATTTAGTAAAATGTCGTCGAGGAGTTTGAAGTTAGAGCTTCATCGATTGAGACACTGCATTAATAGTGGCCTTAGCCTCAGCTTGGGGGTCAGTAGTTTTATTCTTGAAAATAGATTTACTTTGGAATTTAGCATTAGACTGACTAGAAGCTTGGTCACTATATTTGAGTTTTACCATAGAAATTAGCTTGCCTTCACGGTCCTTAAGGATATGACACAAGTGATTGAAGGAATGAAAGGTATTGAATATGACTGACTCTTGGATAGGAGGCAAAAGGCTTTGTAAAAATAGGTCTTGCAATTCAAAATCAACTAGGACATTGTTCATTTTAGTAAGATTAGTCTTATAATGCAAAACATAGTCACTAAGGTGCTCATTAGATCCTTGTTTCATTTTAGCCATTTGTGCATAGGAGATTTTAGTACCAATATTAATAGAAAAATGTGCCAAAAATTGATTTAGTAATGGAGTCAAAAATCGTATAGAATGAACAGGAAAATCATAGAACCCTTGCAATGCATAATCTTGTAAACTTCTAGGATTTTTTTTTTAAAAATTATCTATCATCTAAAGCATTATCTAAGCAAACAACATGAAATGATCTTAAGATGTTCTTGTGGATCTTCTTTACCATTGAAAAGAGGAATTTTAGGTAGAACAAAATCAGGAGGAAGAGGATAAGATGTAACCTCAGGTGCGAGAGGATTGTGTAGAAGAATTGAGGAATCCACAAAAGAAGAGGAGGTAGTGGTACCTCATTGTAATTGAAGAACTTGGGCTTGTAGATCGTGCACCAAGGACTCTAAGGCATGGGTGCTAGAAGAAGAATTAGGTTGAATATGAGAGATAAGAGGAGAAGAAAAATGAGTAGTAGACATAGGAATGGAGACATTAACTAGATGTCCCCATGGAGGCGGGGGGAGAAGAAATTGGAATGAAGATGTAGTAATAGAGGAAGACCCTAATCTTCTAAGCATGCTCTCATGAGAAGCCCTATCACGAGCAAGTTTGGCACCTAAAAGAATTTCAAGGACTGGCTGCACATGGTTCGGATTATCGTGCAATTTAGCATGGAAATGAGATAGAGCATCAAGTTGTTGATCAATATTAGTATCTTCTTCATAGGAATGCTCAATTTCAAAAGTCTTTGTCTTCTAAGGGTATTTGAGTAGAATTGAATAGAGGGCTGTCATGCATAGGCATAGAGGAGGCCATAACTTCGGAATGTTTACGAGTAGGAGGCGGGAGTTCAAGATATTGTTGAGAACCAAAACGACCACTACATGTCTTGGGCATGAAATGCAAAACCTAAGGCCACTAGGGTTTGGAAGAATGACACAGGAGAATAGAAGAAGATAGATCCGATGTACAACATACAACACTCGGGTTCACCAAATGATTTAATTGAAATGGTTAAATTTATAGGAGTTGGTAACCGATGGTAGATTATTCTAATCAAATTAGTTTTCAAAGCTAATTGCAACAATATTGGGACAATACATTAATAAAGATAAATAACGATAGATAATGAAACAAAGTACTATCAATGGGGAATAAAGAATGACTCAGTTGCTATTCTGGATTGTGTGCTGATCTGGATCAGATTGATGATTGCAAAGAGTTGGAACTGGTCTGATAAAGCTTCCTCTCTGAAAGTATGTTATGCAAATCTGCCTGGATCAAAGCGTATGGCATGGACTAAGTCGTATGGGCACTATGGCCCTTCCATATGCTTCTGTCCCTTTATTCTTTCAGCTCTTGAAACTTTTTGGGTATATGTGCTGCTTCCTGATCAGTTCCTGTATGCAATTTGGACTTTCAACACTGTGCGATGCTCGTTGTGTAGTTGATTGAATCTTCAAAACCGTAGATGGTGAGGGGGTCCTGCAAAACAAACATTAGCTGGGTTGTGGGCACCCTTGCGCACTGTTGACGTCGCCACTGCTCCAAATAGGGCTCAAATCGCACGTCGTTCTCACCTAGCATGTGACATCTAGAATGTATGCAACCAAATTGATAATCATGAGCTTGCAACAATGTGGTTGTATTTGACCTTTTCCCTAGCTTGACTTGAGATGATGTGCTCGTTGTGCTTGCAAATCTGAGCAGAGGATTGCCCTAAATGAATATGCAGAGTATATGACAGCTCAAGGGAGTCTTGGAGTAGCTTTGCTTGTGATTGCTCTTAGTATTTCCTCATTAGAATGCTAGGTGCCAAGTAGATAGAATGCTTTCCTCCATGAGAGATGAATAACTTGCTTATATATGTGTTCCAGATCTGGAAAACTTAGGTAAATCCAACTAGGATTATAACTAAGAAGTTCAAATTGAGAAAAGTGTCGTTGGAGGGAAAGGGATGAGAGCGTCCAAGTGAGCCCATAACATACAAGCATTATGGTCCTTTCTGGGCGCAATGGTCCTAGATGCATGTTCGAGTAATTTGAAAATTGGATATGTCATATGCGAGGGTATAGCGTGATTTTACGAATTAATGTGACCGTTATGCAAACAAATAGGCAGTGTGTGTAAGCAAGAATGAGTGAGATATAGCTAGGGATAGCATAATTGGTCAAATTGAGCGAGTGTGGGCTAGTGCGAAGGTGTTGTACAATTTTTAGTGCAAGACATGAATTACCAAAATGAGTGTCTACATAACTGAACATTAGTTAGTTGATAACAAATAGTTAATTAAACATTAAATAATATACTTTAATATTATTTTGAAGTTAGTGCAAAGGCAAGGAGATGCAATGGGGCGGTCATTTTGTTCCATTGTTCAATAAGAATTCTTTGCATTTGCTCAAATTTTTTTCTATACGATCTTTCTCTTTTGCATTTATGATGGCCTTCATTTATTCTATCGTCGATTCATGCCATCTTAGATCTTGCGCAATCCGTATCAACAAATTTGATTATATTCTTATGGGCTCAATAAAGGTATGCAAGTAATCTACACAAGACCACCAATTGTCATCTAGGATAACCCTTTCATTTTTTGATCCCTTTGTGTTCGATTGCCTCCACACGACCCAAAGGTTGATAATCATGTTGTACAGTGCCTCTCATACCATCACAAATCACCCCAAGACAATTGTGTGCAAGGCGAACCTAGTTTCAACAACCTAGTAGGAAATTAAAACAAACAATTTTTTTAAAATGTTCGAAAATCTACAAGTTACAACATCATCTATGTTTTTTTAATTTTAAATCTAGAAACCAAGTAGATAGTTTGTAGTTCAAAAAAAATTATCAACCAAACTGTAATGTCCCCAAATGGATTTAAGGCCAATCCCAAACCCCCAAATACTATTTATAGAAGATGCAACAATTTATTAACATGCAGATCTGAATTTAATCTGAAAAATGCGCCTAGGGTAAAGTGGGAAACCCAAACAAATCAGCCAATAAAATATAACTTCTCCACTCCAATTTGATCTACCAATTTTATAAAGCTAAAATATGAAAGAACATACATATTTTGATGCACAAGAAGGCTGAAATTAATTTATTTTGAAACCCCAGTCTGCAGAAATTTTTGGCAGATCTGCCCACTAATTGAAGAAGTTTTTGCCTCTCATAATGATGAGATGGAAACCTAGTTGTTGATAATCATGTTGTACAGTGCCTCTCATACCATCACAAATCACCCCAAGACAATTGTGTGCAAGGCAAACCTAGTTTCAACAACCTAGTAGGAAATTAAAACAAACAATTTTTTAAAAATGTTCGAAAATCTACAAGTTACAACATCATCTATGCTTTTTTAATTTTAAATTTAGAAACCAAGTAGAGCGTTTAACTTTAAAGTTCAATTTTTTTTTCAACCAAACCAACCTCCATTCAAAGCAGACGCTAAGCTTGAAATTCAGCCTTATGAAGGTGAAGTGAATGTGGAGAAGTTTGATAATTGGCTAGCCCAACTAGAGGTATATTTCAGTTTGTATTAGATTAATGAAGAACAACAAATTTCGTTTGCAACTTTGAAATTGTCTAATCATGCTTTAACTTGGTTTGAAATCTATATACATTCCTTGGCTAAGAAGTTACCACCAATTTCTAAATGGGATGAATTTAAAATGTTGATAAAAAGGCAGTTTTATCCTATTTGTCACAAAAGGAAAGGTCTATTAATTGGCAATATGTTAGGCAAAAACAAGGCCAAACTATTTTGGATTATTCAAGCGAGTTTCCCAAGAACATGATCCAAATGGGCAATATGTTTTGGAGCTTGACATTGTGATGAAATATGTTGGAGGGCTCCATAGCCATTTAAAGGAGACTCATCTTGTTGGCCAAGCCTCAATTAGCTTGCTCTCAAGCCCATGATCTAGAGATGGAAAAGAAAAAGGGTCCTTAGTCTTCAAATGCTCCAAAACATCAAGGTGGTTCCAAAACAAAATGAAAGGGAAAGGAAAAGACAAGTGTCATGCTACTACTACTTTTGCTCAAACAAAGGAGACTTGTTGGAAGTTGCATCCAAATTTGCATCCATTCAAGAATAAGAAAATGAAGAAGGCTATGACATTGGTTCAAGGAAAAGTAGTTGGGTGCAACATTGATGTGGATGAGAGAATGCGTTTTACCTCCCTGTGTAGAGAGGTATGTTTGGGTAGCAATGATGCTCAAGATAAAGGTGAACTTACCAGACTTTTCCCTATCACAATTCAGGTTAAGAAGACAAAAGCTGATGCTCTTTTTGATTCTTGTTCTCAAGCAATTTGATCAGTAAATAGTTGGTATGCAAGCTTGGCTGGGAAACATATAATCATCTTAACCCTTATGCTTTCGGATGGGTGTAACAAGGAGTAGAGATGATTTAACCAAACAATGTAAAATTAAGTTTTAGATAAATGCGCATTTCATTGATGAAGCTATTGTAGATGTTGGGCCTCTTGATGTTTGTGGTGTAGTCTTTGGCAGCCCACATATGTATGTAAGCGATGCTATCTATGTTCATGAGAAGAAAAAATTAGTATCGGCTGATCAAAGATGGAGAAATCTACACGATCAAATTCTAAGAAGGTAAATGTAAAGATCTCCTTGGTAATTGCTACTCAAGCCAAACGTTTGATTAATGCTAGTGGGAAGTTTTCTTAGGTTTTTTTTGAGAGAATCAAAATATTCAAGTAATGGGATATAAGACCTTCTCATAGCATGTCTATTAACAAAGAGCAAAGATAGATGGAAGATTTCTTACAGCAGTTCAAGGAAGTTTTCCAAGAGCCCACAGGTCTTCCTTTGGAATGGGCCATTGAGTATGGGATACAATTGTTACCCCATTGTCCTCTTCCCTATAGACACTTGTTAATGGAGGCTAAAAATGTAAGAAAGAAGTTACAACCTTTGTTAGATGAAGGCATAATCCACTCTAGCACTTCTCCGTTTGGTTTTTCAATTGTTATTATGTCTAAGAAAAATGGTTCATGATTTACGAGTGTTGATTATAGAGCTTTGAATAAGATATAACCATTAAGAATAGGTACCATCTTTCTTAGATTAATGATCTCTTGGATCAGCTTCAGTATACTAAGTATTTTTCTGAGCTAGATTTGAAATATGAGTATTGCCAGGTGAGAATAAGAGGAGGATACATGGAAAACACCATTCAAGACAAAGGAAAGGTTTGTATGAATGGTTGGTACTTACTATTGAGTTGTGTAACACTCCCTCTACTTTCATGAGATTAATGAATGATATTTTGAGGCCACTCATAGATTCATGGGTTGTAGTTTACTTGGATGATATTTTGGTTTTCAATAGAGCTTATGATGAGCATCTAACACATTTGAAACGTGTTTTGCAAGTTTTGAAGGAGCACAAGTTGTTGAATAAGAAGAAATGCGAGTTTGCATCACAATCACTTGCTTGTTTGGGGCATGTGGTTGGAGATGGGAAGTTGTGGATAAGTCTGGTGAAGGTAGAAGCCATCAAGAATTGGCCTAAGCCTTCCCATGTGACCGAGGCAAGAAGATTTGTGGGTACAACTCAATAGTTGAGTAAGTTCATTAAGGCGTTCTCTACCATAACAATAGCTTTGTACATAGTGACAATAGGTAGTAAGTCCTTTAAATAGAGTAGGTAATGACAAGACGCATTTGTTGAGTTCAAACATAAGATTAGTAATGCACCCGTTTTGGCCTTACCTATTTTGTAGCAAGCATTTGAGGTGGAAATTGATGCAAGTAACTATGCTATGGGGGATGTCCTATTGCAAGTGTACTACTCATTTGCCACGTCTCATACACACACATCTCTTGATAATTATATTTTGGCCCACACAATAAACCTACATGGCCATGGATTATAAACATGATGGAACGACCTCCCTTGAGAGTTCTCCTTAGTGGCAGCTTGACTTTTGGCCCCTTTATGGCCAGGAAAAACCACAACCTAGTCACCCATTATGCCAAAAAACTTGCGGCTTGACCGCACTTTACCTATTTATATTTGTCGCATAGTTTGCGAGGGTTTGTAACTACAATTAATGGCTCTATTGCTAATGTACACCCCTGTTTTCACTTTCGTACAGTACCTTGGCCTCCATTCATTCCAATCACTATTCACTTATCTTGCTCACGGTTCAATTTCTCTCAATTGCTCCTTGCAATTGGCAAGTTCTTGTCCTATTTCCTTGAGCTTCTTTGAGCCTATTGCTTCTACTCTCTTGCCTACATTATGATCGAAGGTCTACTAGCTTTGATTTTGATCTATGATATTGCAAATCCTACGGATGCTCTGTTTGTTCATGCCCTTGCTTTGCACTTGTTAACCCACTCTATTTCTCTGGGTGGTTTGTAGAATCAAAGGAAAGGAGCTGTCTGAAGGATTCTCGAGTGCTCAACACTGTCAAAATTACGTAGGTTGATGTAAATTTAACCATAATTATAAGGGGTTAAGCATTTATGACAGGTTATATAATGGAACAAATAAATTATTGTAAAGATTTAAGTGTGGAATGTAAATAACATAGAGACAACACAACACATTGAAATTACCATGGGGAAAACCTTACAGTAAAAAACCGTACACAAAAGCACTTCAATGTTTATTATTCAAAATGAATGAGAAACGATTGCCCGACAATTACATGCCAACCTAATGTACAAATCTCCCTTTCTCACTTCACAATATTTTCATATGCACAACAATCATATTTTGCTTGTCAATTTCCAATAGAAATCACCCTTTTAATAGCATGGGTGAATTGGTTGCAACCTTTCAGTTGAATTGTTCACTCTTAATTAATACCTCTATGAGTTCTCTATGTGTCTCTACAAGTTTTGTCTTTGGTTGTTTATGTTGTTTTTGTCATTTCCTCTATATGCCAGTTTTTTTGTAGATCTTTCCTCTGTGCTACATCTTGTCCGCACACCTGTCATAAGGGATATGTCTCGTATCCTTGTTAAGTGATACTCTCGTTTACTCGTGGGTTTGTCCCTCGAATTCTCTCGAGAGCTTACCCAGATTCCTATGGTAGACATGTGGACTGTTATGATCTTGGCCTAGAACCCACTGTATAACCTTATCGACCAACTGTCTTATTTATGACGGATCGGGCTTGGAATGACTTCTAAATCAGGGGGTCTCCTTCTCCCTTTCGGCCTTCAGACCTCCCCCCCTTCTAAACATGCTGAGTCTTCTAGACTTGAAATGGATTATCCTTCTCCCAAGCATAGTAGGAAAACTCGCCAAATCCAAAAACTCGCTAGACCCCCAAAAAAAAAACTCGGCAAAAACTCGCCAATATTTGGCCAATACTCGGGAATACTCGACAACTTAAAAAATACTCAAATTTCTTTAAAAAACATAAATTTTAAGCAACACAGCTACAAAATGTATCAAATGAGCCCATAAAATGTTGGAGAAGTGTTTTCTATTAGATTTGAATACAAATACAATACAAAATCGCATCATCATGCGAATACGACAACCGACTGATAAGTAATATGAATTTATGATGATTGACATTGAAAAATATCATCATAAATTTCATATCTATGCAAGTTACAATATACAATAAATTACATTTTCCTCTTCCCCAATCTAGAGAAAAATTGGGGAGAGGGTCTAGTGCCTCTACTAGTCCCCACACTCGGCTGCGTCTCCACGCTCCTCCTAGAAGGCTGTGAATCTGGCTCGATCATGGAACTAGATGGTGGTGCTGGTGGCTCCTCTGTTGCATGTTGGAGATCACCTCCAAAGATGTCATCCAGTGCAATATCTCCTCGGAGTCCTGCTAGTGCTTCTCCCTCCATAGCCTCCCTCTCAAAAGAAGCAATCTCGTCCGCTGTGAACGCAGGGTTTTCCTCTTCTTGCCTAGTCCACTCACTGTATGGATCTATCTCATCCAAATCAATGAGCTCCTCTGATGTGGCCTCCACTTTTTTTGTGCGAAGCTGGAGATTGTATTGCACAAAAACCAAGTCGTTGAGCCTTTTTTGAGTCAACTTGTTGCGCTTCTTCGTGTGAATGGCCTCAAACAAACTCCAGTTGCGTTCACATCCAGAAGTGCTACAAGGTTGAGATAGAATTTTGAGGGCTAACTTTTGAAGATTTGAGGTATTCCCTCCCCAATCCTTCCACCAAGAACCTACAAACAAGATAATCAAAAATTTATAATTAATTAATAAAATAAAATCTGTAACTAATAAGTAACTTGGTAAACATTCTAATTTTTATTACCTGGTGACTATGTGGTTCTCCCTCGAATAGCTAGCAGGCAAAGAAAAGAGTTTCCCCTTAGCATGTTTCTAACTCTGCAACTCTAAAATGACGAGGTCCCTTGTCTCAACATCCTGTAGCATCCTCTCAATACATGTTGAAAGGCCCTCCATAACCTCTCCATTCACATCTGTGAAGCTGTCATAGTAGAAATACTTGGGGTTGAGGTAGTACCCCGCTGCATGAATAGGTTGGTGGAGTTAATTGTTCCACCTCTGATCCTTAATCTCCCAAAAGGGACCATATTTGTCGATATTTCCCCTTGTAATAGTTTTGGATAATGGCCCTTTGGCCCTATCCATGGCCTCATAAATAAACCCCATGGGGTTTTGATCCCCATCAACCAAACGCAAAACTCTCACCAAAGGCTTTGACACCTACACACAAATCTAAAATGTAAGATTGCAAACTTACAATACATATTAGAAATGAAATAAAAAAGTGAAAAGTAGAACAATATATTTAATATTTATAATTTAACAAATTAAAATAAAGGAATGAAATATAAATCGAAGTTTGAAATTACCTTGATGATCTCTATAGCTCTCTTTGCAAAGATACCATCAAAAACTATTTTTACAACCCTCTCTCCGTGCAGCTTACTTTGAATATTGTGAGTCTAGCCATGCTTGACTCACAAACATTTGTTTCAAAGGTGTTCAACAAACTAGAAATACTTTGCTAATGTCAAAAAGTTAGTTGCAAACCTTGTGATAACCCGGTTCGAACAAGTTCTTTTCCCTTTGCGTGTACTCTCATCAAGCTCAGAACCCAAGGGTGATTGTATAGTGCACTTCGTTATAGATCTTGCATCTTCTACAACCGGCCTCACCCAATCAATTTTGCTTGTCCTCCAAAAGAAGGTCAATGCAATGAGCTGCACAAGAAGTCCAAAAGAGTGATGGATGTCTCTTCTGTAGTAGTCTCCCAGCTGCCACATATGTTGTTGCATTGTCTATGACAACTTGCACAACATTCTGTACACCAACCTCTAATACAACTGTCTCTAACATAACACTCAAATTCTTTGCATTTTTAATTATGTTAGAGACATCAATAGACTTTAAAAACACCATCTCACCGTTTGAAGCCGCTAAAAATTAATGAGGGTGCGGTTCCTTTCCATCCGTCCACCCATTTGAAAGAATGGTGCATCCAAATTTTTGCCATTGTTTCTTGTGCTTATTCTGGAATTGTAGTGGCATCTGCAATTGCACCCTCAAGTAATTTCCCACTCAAATCTTTTGGAGAGGGTGCCTTGTACCATTTCCCTGCAACTGTCAATGCCATCAACAATTACTCCCCAGTATGGGCTCTTTGCCACATTGAATGGAAAGGTTATTATAGTACTAAAAAATTTGCACACAGCTTTATCTGCTACCTCGTGCATATCCTTATTCTACCTGTACCTTCCAATGAAGGTTGTGCTCCAGGTGTGTTCCTTGCCACAAAAAAACTATGTATGCCTTTGCTCGAACTTGATGAAGATGTCCCTCTATCCGTCTCTTGCTTTGTATGCATAGACCATGAGTAGAGCCCACAATTGTTGCTGCATCATTATCTAAATCCTTGATTCTGCATTGGAGCCCCAGGTCTAATAGCTTGTACTATGGTTGCTTCACCCTTATCCTTCTCTAGTTTCTTCTCCTCTAACTTTGCAAAGCTCTGCTCTACATCTCTCGCTTTGCCTCTTCCGACACATTGGGGCAAACCGTAACATCTCGTGCAAACAATAGCATGCAACAGGGATACTTCAGGCGATTGATGCCTCTAGAGCTCCACGTTAATGTTTTGCTTATGAGCGAAGAACACTGTTAATCTCGCAAACAATGCACAGCTCCCTTTGGATGGTCCACATATGACATACTTCCAAGCATGGTTAAAAAAAAATACATACGGGCATTGGTTTTAGCGGGACAACTGGTTCCACTTGTTAGATGCTGATCGTGCAATGCAGAGCTGTATGCCATTGTATGCTCTAACCTGCAACTGCATTCAAATCCTTTTGTTACAAAAAAATCATTGAGAGTTGTAAAAAACATTTAAAGGAAACCCTAGCCATGAAGTTGTAAATGTAAATGGCCTATGTACTAAGAAACTTTGCCTCCTCGTGGGGCTTTTTTCTTGCCGCAATACAATTTTCAAAAAACATTGTCTTAATATAATTTTTTAAAACCATAAACTTGCATCCATAGAACACCATGTATAGGCAAAAAAACTAATAATACGATATCATATTAATTATCCGCGATTAAATGAGTGCTTTCTAGATGTCGCTCACAAACTAGCGTATGAAAAAATCATGAATAAAGCTCATGTTAATTGAATTGAAATGCATGTAAACTTGTAAATCATGTTTAGAAACTTAATATGGTCATAACATTTGAGATATGTTGAAACTTTACGTACTTAAAAAAAGGGAAAAAAGAACTAACTTGGAAATTGAAATGTCCTTTCAAATCTATGCTCTATGAATGCTGCTATCACAAACTTCCTCCAATTCGCTCAAAGGATTCAACATAATGTTGTGTGATTAGAGTGTGTGGGGCTTAAAAAGAAGGCCTTAAAATCGTGTCATTTTTATTTACATTTGAAAACCTTTTTTTCCACATTAGACTTTGTACAATGCATCGTTTTCTGTGCGTCTGGAGGGTCTTTGAACTCAGGACCCGCGAGAGTGTTGGTGAGTACTCCCTGAAACTTGCAAACACTCGCCCTTTTAGACTCGAAACGAGTAGTAACTCAGCTTAAACTTGCCTAACATAAGTATTTGGCAAGTACTTGCAGGCTTGCCAAGTATGTAAACTATGCTTGGAAGAATAAATATACTCTTCTGTAATTACCTTTTTAATTTGAATCCGAGATAGTGTCAAGAAACACTTTCAATAAACTATGGTTAGCTTGTCAAAGTGTCAAGTGTAAAAGCATATTTAATGATACCAGGGTTAAACAAGAAGCATTAAATAGATTTTGAAAAGCTTTTGTCTTTGTAAGCATCTTAAAAGATTGACAAAAAAGGGAGGTGGCTTACGGTTAGCGATCAGGCTCAATGAATATAAAGATTGGTTTTAGTTCTGTGGGGGGAGGAATTCTTATTCGATATCATGTTATGTTATTAAGTTTTCTTAATACTTGCTCACTGAGACTTAAATAAAGAGGTCAATAGTTTGGTCTTTCTTCAGTGTCTTGTTTGGCTTACATTTAACATGCTTTCCTAAATCGTTACTCTTTGTATAGCTATGCTACGAGATTTAATGATTTCAGGATTTCGATTTCAAGTGGTTCAGATCTTGCTCTATTTCTTTATTGAGTTGTCAGTCATTTTTCAGTCACCATTATTGACTAATGTTTTGTCATGGCAACTTCTGGTTCCAGTCTTCTATGTGTCTTGCATTTGCTGCATACTTCCACTTATTGCATGAACAAAATTGTGCCCTATCTTGCTTGAATACTGTTATTATTAGTTGTACTTCAAGTTGAAGGAATTGCCTCTTCAGTACTTGTTTTAAATCCTTCTTTTTCCATTGTTCTCATGTTCACAAACTCCTTTGAGTCGTGAAACATTTATTCTCATGCTCAAAGCTTTATAACCTATCACTTCCTGTGGTTTTTGATCCTACTGCTCTCATGTATTATGATGGCATTTCTAAGTTTAGCATCCTTCAATTGAGTATAACTTGGATGGGATTATTGGTTCACCGTATTCCTTGATCATTCATGGTAAAGATGGTTGACCTTGAATTAATGTTAGTTTATGTCACGAATTGGTGAATTGCAACTCTTTATATTTGTATGGTGTTTTTGCAAGTATAAGCCTCTTCATGGAAAGATTGAATAACAAATTTTACTAAAATTTTCAGTTTTCTTGTATAGAGTGTTGGACAAGATCTTAATATCGTGTTATAATACATTATCCAATACGGATGCCTAGTATATAGCTGTGTTATACTCCAAACAATATATCTTTAGCTAACTATTTATATGACATAGTCAAGGCGTTACTGAATTAAAATTTAATTAGTACCAAACAATTGCCTTTCATTATCATATATGTCTTGTCAGATATTAAGGGCCAATTTCAGAGGGTGTATTTTGATATGTCTATGACCAAGCAGCTCCTCAATTCCTAGTAACAGTTGGGCCCCAGTATGTGTTCTGAGTGAATTATGGATGTCATCAGAACTGTAACCTGCCTTGTAACATTCTGATTTTTTTGACATTTCTATATGGGTATCGTACTTAGATAACTTTATACAATTGATTAGTATGAGCATTGTATTGCTCTTGCTCATTATGGTACGTGTACATGACCCTCGATTAAGGGTATGGGAAATCCCAAGATTGACAAACTCCTGAACTAACTGGGCAATCCATAGATGCTGAGCTTTCTATCTACTACTTCTTCGCTTTCTATTGTTCAATGTGTTGAGCTTCAGATGCTGTTTAAAATACGTTTGTTTTTAGGAGCATCAAGGAATTTTCAGTAACATTTTAACATCTTGTAGTGGTCTTCAACAATGATTACATTAACTTCATTTGGCTTGAATGTTACAATCCATGTTGTGTGACCATTTTTCTTTCAATAATAACGTCCAATTTTCCATTTGTTTATATTTGATCTTTTTATGAGTAGTATTTTTTGATTCCACCGAATGCCAGTCTCAGGCATGTTGAGGATCACCTTCTGTATCTCCTATAGTTCTTTTTTCTTCAGCTAAGAGAGTTGAAGTGTGTATCACACATAGATATATTGATTGATCTTCCAATTGATGTAAAAAGATGACATTGACTTGTATTTAAAATATAGTTTGCCACTGTTTAATGTAAAATACTTTGGATGCATGTCATCTACTGTAGCCTTAACTTGAGTGCTAGCATATTATATATGAACAGCTCATGGAATTACTTGTGGCTATGACATAGTGACTCTTGTACAACTGGGGCCATCTTGAATCTAAATAGTTGAAGCTTTAGAATTTTTTTTGCATTAATTGCTTTTGCTCCAAACAATTTATTTCGATTAGGTACCAAACTCTGCTTTTGTTGATCAATTCCAGGTTGCATAAGGTATCATACTTAGAATTGGAGACTGCAAAACCAATAATCATCTTTAGGATTAGTGATCAAATCTGTGCAAAGCTGAGTGCATCCGAAGTCATCTTTTGCATCTATCGGACAGGAACTGCTCAAAGTTGACATCGATGCCAATCCCCACAATTTCTTGATAAGTTCATTGCATTTGTATTTTTACTTTCCAGGTGTGGAATTTGAGGCCAAAATATTTGTGTAATGGAATTTCCATTCTCAAAAACCACTGTTACGCGGGGACGCGTCCTGGGCATCAGCAACACGTCCCGGACGTCCGGGACGTCTCAGGGACTTGGGGACGGGGACGGGACGTTTCCCTGCCGTCCCCATTTCCAAAAAAAAAAGGGGACGTCCCGGGGACGTCCCCTAAAAACCGAAACGCACCCGGGACGTCCCGGGTGCAAACTTGACAAGGGGACGCCGTTGGGGACGCCGTTGGGGACGTCGAGGGACGTCCCGGGGACGTCACGGCGTCCCCAACGGCTTTCACGCGGCAGCCAAGGCGATTTTGCCTTTTTTTAATCATTTTTATGTTTTTTAAAATATTTTCTTAAACTTTTAATGCATTCTAACTAAAACTAACATGACCTAACCCTAAAAGCAACAAAAAAACTTATAAAAAGAGCATTTCATACTCATTCTAATCACACCAAGCAAGAGCAAAAAAAAGAGAAGGAAGGAGCAAGAGTAAAAAAAGAGAAGGCAAGAGCAAAGAGCAAGAGCAAGAGCAAGAGCAAGAGCAAGAGGTATGTACATACATTACTAATTTACCACCATTCTTTGTTTTATTTTTTTAATTTCCAAATGCAAAGTTGAAAGTGAAGGCATTGCATTTGTTTGTATTTTTTTTCCTATTTGGATTAGCAAGTGATGGAATGAGATAAAGCATAAAGGGAGGGTTTTTTTATTGTTTGTTTTTTTTAATTTTTAAATGTATTCATCGCTGTTTTTTTTTTTAAATGTATTCATCGCTGTTTTTTTTAATTTTTAAATGTATTCAAAAATTGCATTCATTGTTTTATTGTATTGTATAGTTATATTGTTTTGTATTTTAATTATTGCAGCTTCAAAATGAGTTCCGATAGTGATTATCAAGCTGAATATGAGGTTGAAATGGGTGTGCAAGGAGAAGGAACACAATCAGAAACACCTAATACTGCTACTAGTTCACAGGGGAGTGTGGACAAGTTCAGTTGCCCCTCCGAAATGTTGAAAAAGTATGCTAGGGGGCCTTTTGATAAGAAAAAACCTTTGAAACAATTTGGTCAAATTATGCAAGGTCCTAGATCAAACATTTCAGGGGGCACTAAAACATGGAAATGCAACATTTGCTCATTATCTTGGTCAGGCAGCATTACTAGGTTGAATGCACATTTATTGCACATTGCGGGGAAAGGTGTAGGCATGTGTGGACAGCTATCACTTGAAGAGAGGGCAGAAATGGTGAGGTTGTATAATGGAGATATGGTGGAAAAGGTTCCAGAAGTTCGTGGCCGTCATGTTAGTGGCACTGGCACCCCTTCTAGTGCTGTGAGAATTAATACCGGTAGTGTTACAGGTGCATCTTATGAGGTGTCTGAATTGGATGCTTTTGGTAGTAGTAGGGGGAAGAGGAAGGTTGTGGCCTCCAATCCACTTGTTGATATGTATGATACAAAGGCTAGAGAGGAGGCCGATGATGCCATTGGAAAATTCTTTTTTGCTACTGGCATTCCATTTCATGTTGCTCGCTCTCCTTATTTCAAGGAGGCTGTGGCTAAGATAGCCAAAGCAGTGTGAGTTATGTGCCCCCAGGAGACACGAAGTTGAGAACCACAATCTTGGATAAGAACTATTCCAAGGTTAATTTACTGATGGAGGAAATGAGGTGCACATGGGTCTCTCACGGTTGCAGCATCATCATGGATGGGTGGACAGATATCAGACACCGCCCACTCATAAATATCATTGTTTCATGCAGAGAGGGTCCTTACTTTTTGAGGGCAGTTGATTGTTCAGGGAAGAAGAAGGATGCAGAGTTCCAATTCACCATTTTGCGAGATGCTATTGAGGAGGTTGGCCCTGCCAACGTTGTGCAGGTTATTACAGATGCAACATATGTGTGCAGGGCAGCAGGTAAGCTTGTCGAGGCTCATTACCGACATATATATTGGACCCCATGTTGTGTGCATGCCATGAACAATGCACTAAAAGATATTGGAAAAATTGATTGGGTCAAAAATGTAGTGGCTGATGCTAGAGATGTGCAGATGTTCATCTGCAACCACCATACGTCATTGGCACTCTTCCGTAGCTTTTCGAGGAAGGAATTCCTCAAGCCAGTGGACACACGTTTTGCATCATATTTTATTTTGCTGGATAGGATGGCTGAGTTGCAGGAATCATTACAGTGCATGGTCATGACATCAGAGTGGTCTAGGTGGGATGGGTCGAAGACAGAGCAGGGGAAGAAGGTGAAAGCAATTGTGGTGAATGAAACATTTTGGATAGATGTGAGATATATCACATCCATAATATCTCCAGTTTTCAGTGTGATAAAATATGGGGATTCTGAGAGCCCTAACCTTGGTGAGATATACGAATGTATTGATAGTATGCTTGGCCAGATGAAGGCTGTTGTTCGAGCAAGGGACCCCACCTTGGAGTTCTACCATCAGCATATTCAGCCTATCATTGAGCGGAGATGGGAGAAGTTGAACACTCCTTTACACATGGCTGCATATGCACTAAATCCGAAGTGGTATGTTGAGAGGCCTGACAGAGTTCTCCCAGTAGATGATGAGGAGGTGAGGAAGGGTTTCTTGAAAGCCCTAAAAAAAATGTATAATGCAGAGGATGCTTCACGAGTCAGAACTGATTGGCTCAAGTTCGCTTATCTGGATGGCTACAAAAAATCATCAAAGATAGACAGGACCACATTGGCACATGAGAGTCCAGTTAGTTGGTGGCGATTGTATGGACATGCAGGATTGCTACGTACACTTGCTATTCGTCTTCTTTCTCAGGTTTCTAGTTCCTCTGCTTCTGAGAGGAATTGGTCAACATATGGGTGGATCCACTCTCTTAAGAGGAACAGACTTACCTCTAAGAGAGCAGAGAAACTTGTTGCTGTACATAGTGCCTTGCGTCTCATGGATCGCAAGACACCTACGTACAAGGAGAGCCCAGCATTGCGGTGGGATGTGGATCCTGAGGATGCAAGGCAGGTTGATGAAGATCAGGAGCAGCGAGGACTGGTTGATATCTCCTTTGCAGATGCAGATGACATTGATACAGATACTCCTAGTGAGGAGGAGCGGTTTGCAACAGTTCCTTCGGAGGGCTCTGATAGTGATTTTTGAGTTGTACTTGTCACTTGTCATTTTGGTTATGTAATGTCATTTTGGTTATGAGACATGACATAATATTTCGTAGCATATGTAATGTGGGTGTAGTTGTACTCTTCTCATGTTGATTATTGAAGAGTAAGACTAAGACTTGTTTTAAATTTTCAGCTTTACTATTTACTATTTAGTCTTTCATTGTCATGTTGAAGTTTTGAACATTGAATATAATATATATAGCTGTAGCATTTTGGGCCTTGGCTTATGTGATGAATAATTGGATTAATCATTAGTGGTTTCAATCTTCAAACTTTCAATTGTATTAAGTCATTAGGTTATTGAATTATTCTTTATTCATGTTATATTTGTAAAATAAATAAAATATATATATTTTTTATTAGCCGTCCCCTTGCCGTCCCCCCCGCCGTCCCGAAATTTTCAAAAAAATTTGCCGTCCCGGAAACCCCGTCCCTACGTCTCGACGTCCCGCCGTCCCGGAGTCTTAGGTAACTATGTCAAAAACTAATACGTTAGAAGTTTCTACAACAATCTTAACCCGAAAAAAGACAACACATCAAGTAGATTTTAACCTGAAAGTCAATGTAAATAACTGTATTGGTGATGTAAATGAAAATATTAGAAAAACACCAGAAATTTCGGTCTTCTTTATTGGATTGTGCCCCAATGATTGGATTTTATTCTTTATCATGTGCCATTATGACCTCCTGGTTTGTGATTTGCGATTTTTCCTTTCATGACTGTATTTGCCCTTGATTTTTTCCTAACAGTTGTTATTTCTCTATATTTTTCTGTTTCTACTCTCATGCGACAAAATGTTCTGCTCTCGAGTTTCAACAATGGCATCGAGTGTGATGTTACTTTGTTTCTCGTGACCTCGAAAAGCTTTTGAATGGCCTCTGAGTGTTCATGTCTTTATGTTTGCGATTCAAAGGTATGAACTTTGAAAATATGCCCACGAAAATGGTTTGACCCTCGAAAATGGTTTGCACAACCTCAAAAACCCTCGCAATGACATTTTCGTGATTTAGAGTCTTGAAATGACATTTTCATTGAGTTACAGTCTTTTGTTCATGATTTGCAACCTTGTGTTCATGATTTGCAGTCTTCTACTCAAATACCAAATCCTATTGAGCACTAATGGATTTGATACGAATGTTAGAAGATTTGGATAGAGAAAGAATGAAGAAGTAAATTGCACACATTGTAAATACATAACAAATAGACGAATGTGGCGATGACAAGTGGCAGTTTGATCCTACAAAATTTGGTTTCTAGGTTTGTTGGTTTGCAAAATAGCACTTTAACAAATAACAGTTAGGGGACAGCAAGTCCCTCCTTTTTATGGGAGAGGTTCCCTTATTGAAAGCGAGCAACAAAACTTATATACAAATGTACGACTTTCATATCGATGAGGGCTCCTGATACTTTGAAATGTTTTATGCCAATAAAGATTGCCAATACATAGAAAATAGAAGAATAAGGAAACTGAAATGGAAGAACACAACAGTACTTTCAGGTAATATAGATAACAGAATATAACCTTACATGTACTTATCAAAGGAATATAGAACAAAATCATTCATGCGACAATATAAGGTATAATTCCACAGACACAAAGTTCCATAAATCATATCATAAGAACACAGTTTCTTAGCATGAAAGATTGATGATTCGTAAATCTTAGACAAGGAAAGAAAGAAAAGCAAATAGAAACAAGAGACGAGAAAATCTTCTGTATTGATCACTTTCAAATCTGTTACATTTCAAGAATATTAGGATCTAGCCCCTTAACAATGGCATGGAGAGCCCGCTTTATAGCTTACAAAAATGGTTACATTTAGTTACAACTTCTTTTAATCTAAAGATTAAAGATCACTTAATAAATCTATTAAAAGAGTGTCCTTAATTGAATATTACATCACGAGTTTTACAAATCAAAAGAATAAGAGAAGTGTCCTAGGACCCAGAAGTGTAAACATCTGATAGAGACTTAGAGGGGCCCACCGTCTTGAGAATCCGATGTCTAAATCTTTTTAATGCCTCGGCTATTTCCATGCACTTGGGTATGGTGGTGTTAGAAGTGGCATGGGTCCACATTCCAAGGCATTTCTCCATATCCTTCTCGAACTCTGTGTTTTCGTGAAATTCCTTGTTGGCCTCGGTGATAGCTGACTAAAGAGAGAAGACATCTTTCATCTTCTGTTTAGACATGGACTCTTCCTTGATGGCCTGGGATACTGCAAGATCTCAAGGATTTCTTGAAAAGACTGCAAATCATGTGTTGATGTGCCATGGAATAAATGTGACTAGCACCATCCTGCTATGGATTACCTCTATCCTCCTTTCAATCCCAAGTTATGTTAGAAAAATTGCAAGCAGTTGTATTCGTTAAGTGGAAGCAAGTCACAGCAGAACCATCCACCTATAATTGAATCAGAGTGTGGATAATTCAAGAGAAAGAGGCTAAGCATCTGAGAGGTGCGATTTAATCTGTTTCCTGGCTTAATGCAACCTATTGCAGATCGAAAAGGGCCAGTTGAAACTGTAACATGTTCATATAAATTTTTGTCCAGGATTCTTTGTTAGGTTCTGGTAAGTGGCTTGAACCTCACATCCTTGACATACAAGGAAGACACTTCACTGCTACCACCGTATACAGGACTTCAAGGAAAAAGTGCTTGATAGGCTTACATCCAGAACACCACTTGTGAAAAGGGACGAGTACAAGAGCCAACTTAAGCGAAAGCCATTACAGCAATGATTCCATACCCAGATTTCACAGCTTTTTGACCCCATGCTCTGCAAATTTGCACATATCAATAAACAAGCTCAGGTTGCAAATAGCAGATGAAACTATCATCTGGGCATGGAAGATTCAAATCAAGCTGCCGAACCTAATGCTCATGAAAAAAGCTATTCAAGATATTAATATTGCCTAAATCCATTTTTTATAATCTGTTTGGTTTATAGAATATGTAGTGTATTACTACTACATGGGTTCAGTAGAAGAATGTAGAGATAAACAAAGTCGTGCTACTATATATAGTTGTAAGGTTTTGTCATGTGGACTGTATAATGGGTATTTTGAACGATTATAATAATTTTCACCATGCCATACTAGCTGTATCAAACTTATGATTTTTTTTGGCCTACCAAAATCTGATACCATGTTGAATTGACATATTTATTTGTTTCTTGCAGCTGAAGACAGCAATTCTTACAGTTCTACTGGTGGTTCTTCTAATTATATTCCTGTCTTCTGTTGATTCTGCTTTAAGTTTTATGCTTGCTTTGACCTTGCGACGCAGCTCCTAGGTGTATTTTTAGCTTTACCTCTTTTGAAGATGCAAAAGAAAGCAACTGAAGAAAGATCAGTTGGAATTCTTGGAGTCTGTGGTGACTCGAGGCCAATGAGATAAATGAAATAATATTCTAGGTGCTTCTGACATGATACTTGCTTTAGCTATTAGTTATTCTGTAAACCACATGTTTAGAGCTTGGAGAGTGAAGCCAAAACTTGAATGCTTGGTAATAATTTTGCACTCTTGAGGGAGAGGCTGGCCAAGCAATGCAGCCTTAAAATTGAGGCAGAATAATGAGTGAATTTGATGAAAACATACCAATGATAGCCCATGTTATAATCTTCTTTATTTTTTCTGGCAAATTTATATTGATTAGTAACTAAGAGTTTATATTAATACATTTGATTAGTCATTGTTTATTTTTATTACACATTTCCCACATTTATAAGCAAGTTCTAGCCATTGGTACTAGCATTCTAGATTTTGTCTGCATCTTTATGTTCTTTCTTTAGTCTGATTACTTGTCCGTTTTATGCCTGGATTGATCTGGTTGCCTTGGAAGCTTTTTAATGCATTACATAAAACTTATGCTCTCTGAATAAGCTGAACATAAGAGAATACTACTTGTCCATGTCATAGCCAGATTTCCATTTTTTTCACGAGATTGTATGCCGCCTAATTTGTTTTCTTAAACATTGTTCTAGCTCATCTTAAATCATTATGATCCTTATAAAAGATGATTATGCTTTTACCTTAACCATTTGTCATTAATATTTTTAATAATGTTTGAATACTGTTATGACTTGGTTTCCGACAATGGATCTATTACATAGTCTATGATTTATAGCTAGCTAATTTTGCACAAGCTTTTCACGAATCAGGGGCTTAGTGTAGAATATATGTGTTAAAAGTGATTGTTCGTTAATCTTTTAAATAATGTCTGAATATTGTAATAACCTGGTTTTAGCAATGGATCTATTACAATATCAATTTATAGTAAGCTATTTTCCCACAAGCTTTTTATGAATTAAGGGCTTAATGTAGATTATGTATATTAAAAGTGATTGTTTTGTTGCTAGAAAAGCCTTGGGTGTGATACGTCTTGGATACGCTCGTACATATACAATAAAAATCACACACATGCGCAAACATGTGCATGCCATCATGTGTGCACATACCCACCCACACGCGTGCGCACACCCACACACGCACACATACCCACCCGCACGCTTGCGCATGCCCACACCCGTGCACGCACATCCACACTCACACACGTGGACGCACGCTTGCGCATGCGCACATGTGCGCGCACACACAAAACTCATTTTTTAGTCCATAAAAAATACACAAACTTGAAAAATATAGTAGGATTAAGGTTTAAAACATTTAATATGCTCAAAATTTAATACTTTCATTGATTATGTGGCTGCCATACATATGATATATGAAAATCATGTCTATATGATTACAAATAATCTATAATATATCATCTGCATTTTCCTCGAAAGCATATTCAACTATGACTTCTCTAAACAAACTTGAAATCTTTGCAAGCTATGGGCCTCCAAACAAATTCTCCTTTCAATGGCTGTGTACTCAGTTCCTCTTTGACGGCGAGTTGTTTATGTTTTGGTAATGCCTGAGTGCATTTTTCAAGCTTTTAAATGTGTTTACGACTTATTTTTTGTTCATTTACGAGTTTAGTATTTTCTTTTGTACATTGACCAAGTCAAGGAAAAAGTATTTCAAAATAAAATCCATTGCCAAAAGCTATGGGTACGTTCCAGATGAGTACGGATTCGTCGTGGGAGATCCCAGGTGTGTTTGCGACGTACCTGGGCATATCCCTACCATACTTGGGACAAATCCGTATCGGCTACGTATCTAAGGGGGGCGGACCCATGCTTCATAACATTTAATTGTATGCAAAATTTGACCTATACATAAAATATCCATGTAAGCGAGAAGAAAAGCACCCAAAAACCAAGCTACAAGAACCTCTCCTAAAGAAACAAGACCAATAATGCAAGTGTGCAAGATATGCTACAAGTTCTTGTTAATTTCAGAAGCCAATATTCCAATCTTAACTCCACACTCCATGACTATTAATATGCCTTATGCTTACACCAAGAAGTGGCCAACACCATCAAGCAAATTCGTTTGATTGGGGGTCATGAACACTTCCCCATTTTCATCTTTTTGTTTAGAATGATTTGAGAAAGCATCTTACCTCTCATTCACAATCCCCTCAAAAGCTTTTCTTCTATGTCATGAATCACTTAGTGTGCTCATACATCAACCAACTCAAGCCGACTAGCTCAAATTTAATTGCTTTGTATCCTACCCTATGTCACACTACACTGGGATTGTGCTTTGGCCATTAAAAAACATTTCTCTCGTAGCCCCCATGTCTATGCATTTAATTCCACCTCTATAACAATGGTTATGCTTCGAAAAGTCATTCTCTCAAACAAGGATGTTACTTCTCTTATTTTCAACGTTATGCTGATTTAGATGTTTATGATTTTAATAAGCCACCTACCAATCTTCACTAAATATGCTTCTTGAAAGAGTATTTCCTGGGCTAGCTCCCTTAACATCAATTACGAGCTTTGAAACTACTACTCCTACCAGTGTTGGGATCTTGTAAGGGTTAATATCCCAACTTCTCAATAGCGTCTACTAGCATGTCTAACAAAGTTTGCTAGGAACTTGTTCAGAATGAAGTTTGGGAATATAATCTGCTGATTCAAGGGACCAAGGCAGAAAGTATGGCAAAGGGGAGATACAAGATCAATGCAAAGCTAGATCTCAAACCCTCTCTGAAAAAATATGGAAAAAATTATAACAAGATTTGCTAATCCTGATTTTGGATCGACTTAATCGACCGTGCTATGTATTGCAACAACTCTTAGAATCTAAGACTAGCATGATCATGAAGTTCACGAGGATTTTGTTCAAAAATGAAGTCAAAGAATAAAATCCAGTTGCTCAGGGGACCAAGGAAGAAGACATGGCAAGTGGAGGGATGGGACAAAATACAGAGTTGGATCTCAACCTCAATATGAACAATTATGTGAGGTCGAGGGCTTAGACTAATTGGTTCAAGTAGCTCAATTGTGGTCAAGTGGTCAAGAGGTCGAATCCCCCTGTCCTTGTGGAACCAGAGGGTGTGTTGGGCTAGCACCGCCGGTCACATTAAAAACTTTATCGACACACTTGGAGTTTATAGGGGTTCTTGCCGATTCCTCTGGGCCTTAAAAAAATGAACAAATATGTGAAGGATTATTAGAAGATATACCAATGCTTATTTTGGAATGACTCCATCCATAATGTTTTGTATTACTACAACTTTTCCTTTTTGAATGATTTTATATTTTAACTTAATTATATGTAGGTAGTTGCAATTTTTGGAATCATCGTTTGTTTTGCTACATCTTCTAGTTTTTGTAACTGTATGATCTTATTTTATATTTTTTGGTAGACAAATGAGGGTTTACGTTGGATCTCTCAATCATGGAACACAAATGAGGGCCCATTCCTTGGGTGTGTTCTTCAATGTACTTTTTGGCCTGCTCTAATGTAGCTTCCTTGAAGTGGGAAGCAAGTTTAGCAGTTCCTAGAGTGAGATCATCTCGGTAACTTCATAATTCAACTTAATTTGATAGATCATTTAATTATTCAAAAATTCATGGTTTCATTTTGTGAAATTTAGCTCTAGACAACAAACGTGTGAGGAGTTTGATATTGCAAAACGAGTGAGTTTTACCCCTCATTCAAAGTCAGACATTTTTGTGGGTAATCCTGAATCAGTTATTTGGGGCTATGTATGGAGATATCAAGAGTTCTGTTAGGAATCAATCTTTCATTTAGATTCTAAATTATGTTTTTTCTATCATATGGAAAATTGAGATGATTATCGAGTTGAGCTTGCTTGAGTGTACATTTTTGTCCATCTTCTTCCTTTAAAGAGATGTTATAGGATGTGACTTCTATCTTCCATAGTTAAGAGTATTCAAACTTGAGAATAAGCGAAAAGTATGACTTATTTCAATATTGTGCATTTATTTCATGTATCATTGTACTTTTTATATAGTGTACCATTATGTTAATTATTCTAACACCCTTCCTAAATAATAATATATGAAAGCATGGAAAGTTTATCCCTTGATTTTATGATTTCCAATGTTGAGAGGGTTTGTAAACATATCTTTTACTTGCTCATATATTAGTGCAAAATCATTCGTCTCAACCATAAGGAAGTGAACCTTTATTTTCTTGGAACATATATGGAAAATTGAATTTTGATTATTTGAGCACACCAAAATTACCAAAAAAAACTATTTGTAGACTTTTTTTAATGTAATTGTAATTTAGGTTTATAATTGCAATGTGGTTATTGCACACCCTATTTTGTAGGGACTGTTATGTGCAACATTGCTTATTATATGAGCTTATGTATTCCTCTTATTTCAGCTGAATAAAATCATATTATTGATTTTAGCTCTAACATTTGGTATTAGAGAAACATCCCCCTGAAACATCCTTACCATGGTGTGGCCTCACGTCACATCCGTGACCATCTATGAAAAAAATACAAGAGTTAATAATAAAAGTCAAACGACTCCATGTATGCCTCTACCACGCTTTCTCAACTAAGGACAAATTGAGGCATCATTCCTACTGTAGCCACGGGTAGCACAACCAAATTCATGATGATCATCATATCTCTAAGTAGTTGTACATGCTCCACATGCTCCTTACAAGGTCAAGAATGCCCCCAATGTCCTCTAAATGACGAATGAGTCCTAAAATGACCTCTCCATGAATGAACCAAAGTTCGTAAAGTATCTTTTCTCCATTAAATCTATTGCTCAAGTCTTGAATTACAATGCATAATGATTGCTATACAAAAATTGGGAATGTATGACAAACACAACACTTGTGCAACAAATATATAAACAAACCAATGATCACATGCCTAGAATAGACGAACAAATCTACTTATATTAATAAATAGTTGTTAGTTTGCTAACTATATTCTAATTTATCTAATAACCCACTTAATGATTGAACCAAATAAAATTGTGATGCCTCCCTTGATGGAAGGTTTGACCTGGCCATTATGTACTTGCCTACTGCTTCAACACAATGATGTAGGTAGATTGTTTCCCTAGTAACCAATCAATAAGGGTCGAGCAAAATTGGTAATGTGGAATTTTAAGGTCTTTAATGGAATGACCAAGTCTATAAATCTCGTCTTCACCAAGCCAAAATGCATCAACTTCTTTGCCTCTCCATTTGACTAGATATTTCATATGCTCCTTTCTGCATGTTGTCTTTACCGTTCACCTAGACTTTGTTCAATTTTTTTTGCATATCTTCTTTTGTAGTTGGTGTCCCCAATATGCTTCTACATGGTCGGATTCTCCACTTTTCTTTTCTTCAAAGTATGTTACAAATTAGACGAAATATCTATCCCATGTGATAATTCTATCTTATATGTGTTCTTCACAAACTTATTTAGGTCTCTACATGGTCCAGTATTCTTCCACTTGTGTTTTTCACATATTCCTTTGGGGAACCCTCTTTATTTCCTTCTCAAATGTATGCACTATTTGTATTGCACATTACTATAATCCAACTACTTATGCACCTCACACAAGTTGTTCATCTTTTGCACTTCTTCCTTCTTTCAGTAAGCCTCATAACTCTGTAAGTCCTTTTGGACTCATTCCATATACAATATAGAAATGTGATTTCCTTGGGGTAAATGCAAGATAATTGGGTTCAAAAGGAGGAGAATAAGTGTCAAATTTTTATTATTATAGAAAAATAACAACACATGAACTTTTAGAGACTTTTGGACATACCTAGTCAAATAATTTTGTGACAATGTAAGAAAAAAATTCGAAGCATTTTGAATCTAGTTTCTAAATGTGTAATTTTTTTGTAAATACCTAGATGAGATAAGTATGTCAAATTTACTCATTTATAACAATGACATAGTAAGTTTTTTGTGAAAACATAACACGTGTATGTGTATGAACATAACATGTTGAAGATTGTTGAGAATATATCTTTTCAATTAATATAATAATTTAACATAATTTTAGAAGTCAAGAAAGTAGGAAAAATGAAAATGCAAGTGTACGAAGACAACTTTTAGAGCTTAATTTTATATATTTGATTTTCAAAAAACAATAATAGACAACAACATGTGGATTATTGAGATATACATTTTGTAATCCATTGGTTAATCGCCGAAAAGTTATTAAACTATTATTAATGTTAATGAATCAATCATAATGAGTTACATTATGTAGAAATTAAGTAATAATTTAATCTTAAAAGTATATTTTCCAAAATACATAAAGATGACGAATATTTTATGCCTATGAAGGTGAAGACATGTTTAAAACCTCCAAAATGCTTCTTCAATGATCAAATGTAGGTCCAAATTTGAGGTTCAGATACCCTAGCCAAAAGTCCAAGTCATTATAGGAGGGGAAAACATTTTATTAAAAGAACAATGAGGGTGAACACCCTTTACAAACGGTAATTGCAATTAATTCTTTTTTCATTGTCACATCCTACAATCGCAACTACATTTGCAAAGGCTGCATATGTTTTTTAAAGGTCATTCGCCCTTTGTAGAATCATAAGAAAATTCATATATTTTCCTTAGTATTTTTTACAAAACGTTTCACATTTTACAGGGTCTGTGCATGGCATTCATCAAATTCTCCATTTTGTCTTGTCTCAAACATCAAAATTGATCATTTTTGTTTGAATTTTGATCTTACTTTGATTACAAAGTATAAAGATCGACCGTGGGGTCCAATTGTCACTATTAAAGATCATTTAAGGAGAAACACAAATGACAAACTTGAAGTTCAAAGAGAGAATAAAAGAAAACAATAAGTACTTAATAGAGAAACACAAAAAACTTCTCACAATGGTCAAGATACTTCTTCTACAACGAATAATGTTTCTATTGAGAATACCATGTCCAATTCAATAGAATTAAATTTAGAAACATCTTCAATTCAGATAACACAAGAAAAATTATTGCCAAATGATGAAACTCAATGTGTATGACATGATAATGTATTTGTAATGAATGATGAAACACATAGAAAACCACGATGTAATGAAACATTTATTGAAGATAGGTCGATCTTTATGCTTGAATGGGGCAACTCCATTTACTGAAGACATGGAAATTATGTACACTATTCTATCAACTGGGGATGGTCTTTCAACCAGGGATCTCACAGGGGTACTTCCCTACACCTATGGAAAAGTGCTTGTAGAAAGTACAAGGGGGGAAAAGTCTTGAAGGAGAGGTGTGAAGAGAATAATAAATGGGGTTTCGCACAATAAATAGTACAACAAAGTTTATTTCTTCAAAACTAGAATATTATCCATGCATTCCATGAGAAGACACCATGAGAATAAAAAAGGAACAAAACACACAAAGCACAAAGTCTCAATTCATAATATTCAACAAGTACATACTCATGGAATGTAGTTGAGACGGAGAGGAAACATAAGAAAAGGAAATATAGCAAATTTGATCACTTGTTCCTAAAGAGAGTATGGGAGCTAGTAAACAAGAATAACCATCATTCGAAATGAGGAGGCTCTCCCAATTTATAGCTTTACAATACAACTCTTAATCTACCCCCACATGACCCTTCATGTTTTTATTCCACTTGTGACTCTATGTCTTCCTAGGAAGTGAGAAAATAAGTCCCCTTATTATAAACTAAAAGGGACTTTTACATTGCAACATTAGAGTCACTTAAGTCAATAAGAAAATATATAATGATTGTTTACAAAGAAGAATCAAAAAGGGGGGAAGAGAAGAGGAGAAATAACGAGGAGAGGAAAGAAGAATTGCTCCAAATCATGGATGAATATGTCTCTGCCTTCGATGAATATCAACTCCAAAGATGTTGAAGATGACAACTTGATCCATGGTGACCCTCCACAATGATGCATTGATGAAGAGCTCTGATGAAGTCCTTTTGAACACTTTACCCCCTTTGAAAACCCTTGAAATGGTGAACCTCTACAAATTTCTTGAATACACTGAGAAGATGAGTGATGAGAATTTGGCAAGTAGACCACCATGAACATCGAAAGGCGACTTCATTCACTGAGAAAGTCCTTATGATTCTTGAGACACTGTCATATCTTCATGACAAATCATTCACATGGGAGAAACTAGTGCAGTTTGCCGACACAGACATGATCATGATTCAACCATTGCAGGAACACTGATGATGAATGAAACACGAGACCAAATCCTTCCAATTCCAGAGCAAGGGAGGAAGATGTTAGCAAGAGTGAGTTAGGTTGTTTTCATTGATGTAAAAGCTCATTAATGACAAAGAGTATGATCTAGGATTCCTATAGGATGCTTTATATGATGATGACATGGTCAATTAGGTTGTAGCATGATGGCATGAGTGGAAACAATGATAATTGCTTAGTCAAGGCGGTCTAATCAGGTGGCCTAGTCCACATGGGTAATAGAACATGATGGTTTGAGTTGCATGGTGGATTAAGGAGCATGGTCAAGGCATGGAGACCATGAGAAGAGTGTGTGGAAGCACTCATACAGGTCCATAGGATGGTTGCAAGGTGAAAGCATTGTTTACAGGTACTCATCTAGACCTAGTCTAGGTGCTTAGAGACCAAATGGAGCATAGGAGCGAGTTGCAAGGCTATGGGATTCCATGAAGGCAGGGAAGTGAGTGAGACATGATGTCTCAAGTGTGGTAGGTCCTTTTGGAGATCTTGGAAGAAGAGTTATGGTGTTTGCCTACTTTGACATGGTCTAAACTAGACCTAATCTTAGTGCATGGAGGCCTAATACGACATGATAGTCACTTGTAAATGTGTGTGAGACCTTAGTGACACTCATGAAGGTATGTCATATCATATTCAACATGTAAAGATAGTTTGTAGTGTTTTCATGCATGGTTATAGTGTTAGAACACTTGGTTATGACTTAAACTAGACAAAGCCCCAAGGCCTAGTCATGCAAGTCATGGTGGTGGTGAAGATGCAAACCTATTTGTGAAAATATGATTATTAAAGATGTTAACAGAGGGTTTCCTAGTGCTGCAGGAAAAATTTCAAAGTTCCATGGTGAGAATTTTGCAAGATATTTTGTTTTGACCAAAATAGGGTTCTAAAAAGCATGTTTTCTAACTCGATATGAGAGAAATGGACTTGGTTGAAAGGTATAACCTTTGTATGGTAATGTGATCCATTCAAGGATAATGAAGAATATATATAATAAGGTTTTAGAGTTGCAATGAGGTTAAATGAGGTCCTATCTTTTATGAACGAATGTTAAGAAGGTATGAAGGTCAAAACCCTTCTTAAACCCTAGTTTGATAGTGATGGAGGAAAACTTCTTTTTTTGGGCCCATAATGGATTGGATCATAATTTTTTTATGATTTGATGATGAAAAGGACTCTCACATCTTTCAGATGGTGGTGGTTTTAGAACATGACACTTAGTGGAGCCCACTCAAAATGCCCCCCCCCCCTTTTTTTTTCAGGAAAGAAGGTTTTACTCTCAGGTTTTCTATTATACCATATGACTAATTTAGTTTTATGAGATATATGGGAGCTATGATACATGTTTTGAGTCATTTTAGAGATTGGTAAGGTGATTTGATGACTTGCATAGGACAAAACATGTTGACTGGTTTTCTCGGCCAAAAGGGCTGTTGTAGTCTTGGTAAATGGAAGTGCTTGATCACTTGTGTACATGGTGATGAAGTATAATTGCATTGGACGTGTTTTATACATCTAATATGAAATGTTTAATCCATTTTTTGAGCTCTGTAAGTCAGATGAGGTGGCATGAAGAAGGTCACAAGTTGACCTAGTTTGACTGGTTCAGGACAACATAGATTTTGTATGAAGATTGATATGAAAGACCAATATATTGTATTACATAAGGTTATATATCCATTGGAGAGTGAAGAGAGATAAATTTTGTTCCTAATTAGTTCATTTATAGGTATTTAATTGGTCAGCAAGGGTGCAAACAAATTGAGTTTCTAAAACTTGTTCCTAGGCAGTTCATTTTGCTGAAGAGGAGAAGTGGTTCCATTTGAATTTTTGAATGTTTAGTGAGGTATAACATGCTTATATTTATTATAAATGTAATTATATTTCCAATTAGAGGTTGCATGGCATAGTTGATTTGTTTTGGCATGATCTTGGACTCCATTGATGAAGACTAGTTCCTGGAAGTGCTTGATTTGAGTAGGAAACAATCGTACTAGGTGGTGAAGTGAGAAGAATGAATGATGGATGGTATTGTGATATGATGGATGGTGTTGAGAGGATATCATGGAAAAATTTGAAGCATTTGGAGGCTTGAAAAATATTGATGAAGTCCTTGGAGGTCTTGGAGAGTTCAATGAAGGAAAATTACTTGTTTTGAGCCTAGTTGGGCTTGTCTTGTGTCTTGGTGCATTGTCGACCCATGTGGGTCCTTTATGTTGATTTATATGATGTAGTATATTTTGTTTTGAGTTGGTATGACCGAAATCTTATGGTCATGGGCAACCTTGTTATGTTTTTGAGTTGAGTCATGTATAAAAGTGCATGTATGGTTCATTTTTGAACTAGTGTTGTAAGAGGGAAAATGCGAGCCAGGTGAGAGAGTGAAAGAAGTTTAGGAATCAAGACATAGATGAGAGAGTGTGTGAATTACTAAGGATTGTTGAAGAAATAGTGTGTAAGGGAAATTGTCCAAATTAGCCTTTATTTGAGCAAGTTTGAGCAAAGTAGGAGAAGGTGAATTTGAAGAGGGTTTGAAGGTGTATGTGTTGAATTTTGGATCACCATCTATTGTGTGAGAGGCATATTATCAGTGGTCACTCATTTCCAGGTGGTTGAGTTGGCACTTTATCACCTTATGGGGTTGGTGCTATACTAAACTAAGGGTTGGTGCTCCTTGTGAAGTTGGTGCTTCACTAAATTATTTTTATTTGAGTAATATAATAAAAATTTTAGTGGGTTTTCTTCCCTTGAGGGTTTCCAAATTACATCTTGTGTTTTTGTGTACTCTCTCATGATTATGCACTTGTGAATGATTGTTATATGTTGTTAAGCTCACATTAATGCATGGTTGAATGTTAAATGGTTTATGGAAGTTAATTTTAATCGGCTAAGTTTTTTGAAGGATTGATTCACCCCCATCTTAGTCCATCGTGATTCCAAAAATTAGTATCAGAGAAGGTCCTTTTGGAGAAGTTTAATCATTTGAAAGGAGATACTTTGAAGCACTAAAAATGTGAGTCAACAGAGTGTCACTTATTCTAGCAAGGAACCCTTATTTGATGGGATAAACTATGCCTTTTGGAGTCTCAGGATGATGACTCACATCGTGTCCTTAGGGTTTGATATTTGGAAATATGTGTTGGATGGATATATTGTTACTCAAACTCCTCCAACAACTACTATAGACAAAAAACATAGTAGTAAAAATCCAAGGCTATGAATGCAATCATGTGTGGTCTACTTGAACTTGAACTTGTGAAGTTCATGCGTTGCACATCAATAAAGGAAATGATGGAGAAACTTCAGGTCATTTATGAAGGATATTCCAAGGTAAGAATAACTAAACTCCAAACTTTCAGAAATCAATTTGAAGGCTTAAAGATGAGTGAAGAAGAGTCTATTGCTGCACATTTTCTTAGAGTTGATAAGGTTTTCAACACCATGAAAGGACTAGGTGAAGAAGTGGTAATACAAAAGGTATTAAGGTCTCTAACTCCTAAGTTTGATTCTAATGTGTTTTCCATTGAGGAAGTAAAGGATTTTAAGCTTTTGAAAATGGATGAGTTGCATGAAACCTTGACTAAATATGAGATGAGGGTTATTGACTCTAAACTAGTTAAGAAGGATATTGCTTTCAAGACTGAAATGAAGACAAAGGGAAATAAGGTTAAGGATGATGGTGTTGCTCTTGAGAGTGATGATGAAAAAATATTTGCAATGTTTACTAGAAGACTGAAGGTTAGATTAGGTAAGTAAAAAGGGAATCTACCTTTCAAATGCTTTAATTGTGGTAAGATATGTCATTTTGCTAAAAAATTCACTCACAAGCACAAGGAGGAAGATCATGATGAGCATGAGCATGATGAAGACCATGAAAATAAGACTCACATGTTTGAAAAAGGTAAAAAATAATTTCAAAAGGTTTGACAACAATACGAAGTTCAAGAAGAGTTTCTGCTCAAAGGAAGAATCTTGTTCATTTGAAGCAAGTAGTGATCGTGGTGTCTTTGATTCTGATTTTGAATATGAGAATGGTGATGTTGAAGATGATGTCTTGTTCATGGCTAAGGATGTTGTTAAATCCGTGAGTGATAGTTCCATATTGTTTGGTGATAACATGCAATCTAAAGATGAAGAATAAAGAGGTGACCTTGAGTGTTGTTGTAGTTTTATCGTTCATTAATTAAATGAGTTAGATACTAAAGAAAGCTAAACAACTCAGAATATGGAGGGTTTATGGTACCTCGAATGTGATGTGATGGATGAAAAAGCACAAAAGTGATTGATCCTCGCTGCTACAAGCTGATGAACCTGCAACTCAAAGACACTAAAGAAAATTGATTATATAGTTTATGCGGGGTTTCTCGACAAATCTAGATTGAAGAAGTGTTACCTTCATTTCATGGATTTCAACCCCCGTTTTAAAGAAAAAAATGATATAAATGACGGACGTGCAGATAACATGCAAAAATTGAAGAAATATAGAATCTGAAAGTAATTAAGATCTGATCTAGATACTGATATGAATGAATGAATATAAATTAAACAGTTACTTGACAGGGTCAACAGTGACTCAAAATGTGCAGAGGCAGGTTGAAAATGACATAGGTGTGAGGATTTGGAAAACAATGTGAATATGCAGACCTGTAGAGATCTAGACGTAATCTAGATGCAACCGAGGCTTGTGTATGTTGGAGTCAACTTGTAGAAGAAAACCTGAGGGAGAAAGCACTACAAAATGACAGAAAATAGAGATTGGAAAGGGTAGATGGAGAATCAGGACCCTGGTTGACGACAAACAAGGTGAAGTGAAGGCGAATGGGATGCAGAAAGGTTGGTTTTAGATAATAGAGGAGTAGGATGATGGATATGGTAGACTAGAATAGAGACATAACACATGAAGAGGTTGGAGAAGGATATGAAGATGGAAAACACAACAACAGAGGGCCAAGTTGATGACAATTCAAGGTGGGTGATGACGACTGTAGCAGAGTAAGGAAAGGCTGAGAGTAAAAGGACTAAAAAGGTAACTCAAAAATGTAAAAGATGGAAGAAGGGAATGATAACAGAGTCCTGAACACTGATGAAGATGATCTGATCCTACAACGTGTTAGATCCAATAAGATAAAAATAGATGGAATGAAAAGGAAACCTGCAAGTATAGAAACTGGAAGAACAACCTAATAATAGAGTAATGAGAACTGATGAAGATGATCTAATCCTGTAATGTGTTATATCCAACAAGATAATAATAGAAATGATTATATATATATATATATATATATATATATATATATATATATATATATATATATATATATATATATATATATATATATAAAATATATAAAACATAAAAAACCAATGAAAAACCTCCCGTAGTTATGTTGCATGATCTTGATGTGCTTCTCAGGGCTATGGTTCGAAGGTGGATTCACAGAGTGCAGGAAATTATGAATGATTTCATACCTATGTGTATTATGTGAAAGTTGTGTAACTTGTTTTTGATAGGGTTGAGATAGTCTTAGGGGTCGACATCCAATGGGATGGGTCACCGCCGATTGCAGGGGAAAGTTTCCCCAAATGAGGTTGCTTTTGTGATTTAAGTCAGGATTTAGTGTATTTAAGAGTTGCAAAAGCTTCTTTAAATCTTGTAGGCTGGGATTATATTATGTGTTATGGATGAGTCATAGTTAGTTAAAAGATAGGGATGGAAAATAGATTAGAAAAGCATAGAGGATTTCGATTTAGGATAAAAGTGTAAAAAATAGAAGGTTTGTTAGGGCATATGAGATATTGACTGATTAATCAATTAATTAATAGGAATTGAATGGGCATTAAAGGTGATAGGATGATTAAGTGGGAATTTTAAGTTAAATAAAAGGGGGGATTAAAGGGGGCATGAATTAAATAAAGGGGGGCCTAGGTAAAGACCAAGGTGAAATATGCGCGCGTGTGTAGATGAGGTATATATATCAAATTTAGGTGTTTACATTTGCCCCTTTTTATTGAGTGGTTTGCGCTAGCAAGTCATGAGACAAAAATGAGTATGATGAAGATTGACAAAATTTTGATGATGAGATCCCCCTCAAACAGGGGATTGAGTGATGCCATAGGGAAATCGATGACGCGTTTGAAAAAGGTAGATGATAAAGGGTGGGTGGATGAAGAAAAATGGGTAAAGTGATTACCAAGGCAAGATGCCCCAAGAAAAAAGGAATCGTAATAACAATAAAAACTATGGCGGTGACTCCAATATCACATCAGTAAAGGATAATTGTGGTCTCAATGGAGCCAAGCGACAACATTCTATGGGCCAGTGAGTGAGTGAAAATCACTGCAAAATGGAGAGAATCCAACGGGGAATATCTCAAATGGATACAAGCCGTGATGACCAATGGGTCATAGGAAAACAACAAAGTATGCATAACTAAATGCGAAAGGTATGCAAAATCCTTTGTACTCGTGGAATCGATCAAATAGGTATGCATTTGCAAGGGATGAGGATTGAAATAATGGTTCCCTAGAAGGAGATACGAAAAAATGGCCAAGGAGGTGAAAAAGGAAAGGAATGATTAAGTAAAATTCTCAGGGGGAATAAGTATGGCCAAAAGGTGGAATTTGTGCGCAGATTGGATAGGATTGCAAAATAAAATGCTTGAGGAGGGAATAAGTGTGGCCACAAAGGTGGGCATCAAGATCGTAAAAGGATAGGATCAAAGTATTGAAATAGAATGCCCCAAGAGTAGAAATATGTATGGCCACAAAGGTGGAATTTGAGAGAATATGAAATAATGAAATGGTGCCCTAGAAAAAGAGCACAAAGATGGCCACAAAATTGGACTTAAGATGAGGAAAGACTGGATAAGATTTGAGGAAAAGAAGGAATAAATAGCCTTGAATAAAGCTATATGAAATAGCTAGGGATTGAATAATATCGGATGAGGATAACATAAGATGCAATCAGTAAAGATGCGACCAAAGGGTATGAACAACGTTACATTATCGAGGAACACACAAGAAAAGGATGCCTCCAATTGCATTGGAGGTAAACAAGAGGGGGATCTAGGTAATGCAAGGAACGTGTGACCAAAACAAATGTTAGTGTGCAACCAACAACAATTGGTCATACCAAAGATCATGAGAGAAAGATATGGAATGAACTTATAAACTTAATGTCGACACGATAAAGGGGTTTGAAATGTAACTTGTATGAAGGAAGAGGGTTATCCAAAAGTGGTGTTCCCTAAGACTACGCCTCAGCTCTCAAAATGGGCAAGAACAAACTGATCAATACAAGAAGTCTATTAGAAGAAAGATGATCAATGCATGAAGCTTTCTTAGAATGCTTAATAAAATGGAAGGATGATTAATGCGGGAAGCCTCCAAATGCCATAATAAAAGAGTAGCCATCCTTTGAGGGTATTGTCTACTTTATACACGTGATATAGATGGAAATTGTAATATATGATAATCATCCTTCAAGGGATTGGTCTATTTATTTGATTTTATTTTGGTTTCATGCTCTTGATATTTGATTTGCATATATTTTCTTTTTCTTTTTTTTCCTTTTTTTGCATGAACATTTTTCCTTCGAGGGAACAATCTGTTTTTTGGATAGCTTTGATTTTTTTTGAGCATCCATGAATTTTGATTTTTACATGGGGGAGAGCTGGGACTAGCTAAGTAGAGCACTTAAGAGGGGATAATGAATGTACAAGAGACACCCTGGACCCTTTGCATGGTTCCAATAGGTGAATAAGAGGGTGATGGATGTAATGATTGCAAAGTTCTCACCAAGAAGGGAGAACCTATCCATAAGGAAAATGCTATGGACAGAGCTATGGTGCCCATATTTAAGGTCACATCTAGGAAAGTGACGGTAGACCACATAATTCCAAATCATCACGATGAAAGATGGAAAAGGCTAATGATGGAGGGATGATCTAAAGATATGACTAAAATTTCACTGGTAGACATGTGCTAACAGTAGAATGGTCACAAGTGCAATGCGTTAAGAGGTTCCACTTCCAGTTTACCACCAAGGGAGGGAAAAATTTCCACATTGGCTCCTGATTAAAATCACGTTTAAGATGAGATGAGAGCTTGATAGGATGAGATATGATGAGAGAAGATTAAAAAACTATGCGCTACCTTTAAGAAAGTGAAAATATGTGTCCCTAATGAGAAGAGAATGACCACAAGAGTGGGATTATGATGATAATATGGTGATCCTAAGAGAGGAAAAAATATGGCCATAAAGGTGGAATTTGATGAAGCATGGTGCCCCGAGAGAGGAAAAAATATGGCCACAACGGTGGACTTTGGAATGAAAAATATGGTGGTATGGTGCCCCAAAAGAGGCACAAATATGGCCACATAGGTGGACTTGAAAAGGAGGGTTCCCCAAAGGAGGCAAAAATATGGCCACAAAGGTGGGATTTAGGGAAAAAAGTATGGTGCCTTGAGAGAGGCACAAACATGGCAACAAAGGTGGGATAAGATGATAAATAGATGGGTTGGACAAGATCAAATGAGATTAAAAAATGTCAAAAGCAAAGTCCCCCAACATCAAGGGGGGTTGTTTGGATTGATGCAGATGATATGCTTAGATGCGAGGGGGTTAAAACCGAGGCGAGGATGCCCCACCTCCCCCTAGCAAAAGAGATTACATCACTTTGGAAAAAATAGACGTGGATGAGTTAGTGGATTTTGAAAGAGTTTAAATGGGACCGTCTTAGAGGGAACATCGATAATACCTTTGGATTTAGATTGGATAGATGGTTGGGGATCATAAGGGTGATCAGAAAGAAAAACAATATCGATGAAGAAGGGAGGACCTTCTGTAGGAGGGATGATATGCGAAGGAGTGGGTGAAGGAGGAGACTTAATAATTTTGATGGATAAGGATGTAGGAATAGGAGTTGGATTTGTCACGGTGGATGGAGAAGGATGGACTTCTCTGAATGAGGAAAATGTATCTTTCTCAATAAGGTCATGGATGATTGTCTGAAAAGCCTTACAATGCTCAACATCATGGCCTGGGGTACAATGATAAGAACAAATGAAATTAGTGATAAAAACATGATGAATTCTTACTATGAGGATTAAAATATCTAATGGGAGGAAGCATGATGGCAGATATTTGAATTAAATGTCAAAAGATTCCTATGTAAGACCTAATCAAAGTGGTGGAAGAAAGATAACTCTTGTGGGTTTTAATAGGATATCTTTAATTGGATTTAGGGAAGAAGTGGATGTAGATTGGATGGGTGAATTAGGAGTCTTGAAATATGAACTAACTTTGGGAGGAGAGTTAGATTGTTTGGATTGTAGATTTATTATTATGTGACATGTCTTAGATGAAGGGGTTGGCCCTAAAATAGATGAGGGTGCGCCTGGGATGGATTTTGTAATGTTGGATCGCTGAGGATAGATAAGGTATAATTTCTTACGAGGGTGATATGGGAGAATTTTGGGGATGTTTACTAAGAGTCTTATATTTTGATTGAAAATATTTACCCTTGGCGGGGATGAATATAATATCCAATGGTGGATTTGAATATTGTGGTGTAAGTTTTGGAATGGTTGATGTAGAAATAATTGATTTTGTAGAGGGAGAATGAATCCCCCTTGTGTTTTTCTTATATGGAGGTGTTTGCTTCATAAAAATTTCAAGGGGAAAGAATGATATATTCACAAATTGAGAGGATGTGATAGGTACGACAGTGGTTATAGATGTAGACATAGGAATAGATGTTGGAGAAGGAGTGGGCATAAAATATTGGGATGGAATGGATGATGTATTCATATGTAAAGATGTAGGTACATGGATAGGTGTTGGGATAGTTGTAAGTGAGGTTGTAGAAGTACATGTGGTAGAAATGAGTGTAGTTAGGATTGATGTGGAAATGAGTGTTGTAGGTGTAGTAATAGGTGTGTTTGATGTATATGTGGGTGAAGGAATATATGTGAGAGGTGTAGGAATAGGTGTGGATATCAATGGGACTGAAATAGGTGTTAAAGATGAATATGATATGATAGATTGGGGAATGATAAAAGTGGATGAAGTAGGAGGTATAGTCAAATTTGATGCGGATGTGGTAAGGGTAGGAGTAGATATAGATATAGAACATGTAATAGTAGTTGATATAGGTGTGGTAGTCGGGGATATGATAGGTACTGAATAAGGTATGGGAATAATATCTAAGGTAGGAGTAGGTGGAGTCATTGATGAGATGAGATTTTGATTAATGGTGTTAATGGTGTGAGAATTTGGTAGTTGAGATGTAGAAGGGGTGGCTTGATTTGTTGGCGGTTGATTAGGAAAAGGTTTCTTAATTTTGTTGAGGGGTTTGCTAGGTGAAGTGGTGGAGCTGTCTATTTGGATATCCCCTTGATTTATAAGTTGTTGGATGTGATATTTGAAGGAACGACACTTCTCAATGTCGTGACCTTTGACTTGATGATATTTATAATAGTGGCCTTCATGATACCAAGTGGGCTTGGGTCGCAAGTCATCCATGGGTCATATGGGAGGAAGTTGGATGGGGTGTACTGCCATCAACACTCCATCCAAATTGTCAAATACCAAACTATAGGATTCCCCCAAGGGGGTATAGTTAGGAACATATCTATAATCTCTTTGCAAAGACTCCATGTGAGAGGTAGATGTGGATGGAGATTGAACGATGATGGTATTGGTGGTACTCTTAGATTTATCATTATGTGTAGTGGGTTTGATGGAACTCAATCTTGGGATTTTCTTGATCGAAGTTTTGAGTTGGCCTTGCTCAAGGGCATGAGTTTTGATTTTATGAGCCATGGTGAAGGCTTCTTCAAATGTTTGGAAAGATTAGATTTACAATGTAGAAGAAATATACTTCACAAAAGAATGTGAGAAGATTTGATGAGTTCAATTTTTAGAAGAGTAAATGATAGTTTGCTTATAATGACACGCCATTGCATGTAAAAAATCTATGATAGAATCATCATCAGACTGTCTAATGGTGTATAAGTCATTGATAGTGATTTTTCCTCAATATTAATCAAAAAGATGCTCTAGGAACAATTGTTTGATCTAGGTAAAGGAGAATAGGGAATATTGAGGAATCTCATTGTACCAATCTAGTGACTAGACCAGCCAAGGACATGGGGAAGTGTGCAAATCATAAGTTCCTAATCATGTGTGATAAGGTAGCATGCATGTTTAACTGTGTGAAGATGATTTTGGGGATCTTCCTTGATTTTGAACTTGGTAAACTTTGGAAGCTCCCAATGAGAAGGGTAAGGTTTGATTGGAACCACGAGATGAATGGGTTCATTACAAATTTTTTCGTAAGATAATGTAACCTTGGGTCCCAAGGTAGCAACCTCTAGACTAACTAACCTATTCATTAAGGCATGCATATGATCATTTTCTGTGATGATTGGTTGGGATTGTGTTTTGTGTGGCATGGAAAGTAGCTTAGTAGGGTGGTTGATAAGTTTGTGGATGTGTAGGTGTTTGGGGAATCACTTGATGAGAATGATATAATTCATGGGTTGAGATTGAAGATAATGGTTGTTGCAATGGTTCTTGTTGAGAAATAGGGCATGTGGTATGAATGTTGGTATTGGGTAGGTTGTTGAGATATATGATGAGTAGGGAATATGAGTGTTAAGAGGCTAAGATGGTTGGATAGGCATACTAGAAGCGGATGGAATAGAGATAAAGTTGTCAAAAACTGATGTGGGTGGAATGGGATCCAAAAATTGAGTAGATTGATAGGATTGAAAATTTGTGGGAGGTTTACAAAGTAAGAAATCATACATGGGGCTAGAATGAGGTTGAAAGTTCCCATAAAGGGGTGGGAGATGGGGTTGTAGTTGGTATAGAAATGTTGGATTAATGAGAGGTGTGAGAATTAATTTGAAGATAAGGATTATTTTGGATGACAAGGTACTCAAGAAGCAGAGATCCATGTTGATAAGGGATTGGGCAACCAAAGATGTGGTATCAAGCTCAAAGTTTTGCTGAGAAATATCATTAAAGGAAGGGATGTCATTGGAGGGAGTGGATGGTTGTGTTAACTCAACTTGAGGAAGGATAACGATAGGCATGAAATAGGTGAACATTTGTTTATGTAATTTGTTAACAAAAAAATCAAGCAACAAGTTTCTTATCATCATGATTAATTAGAAGAATGTGAAAAGAAAAATAAAAGTGGATAACAAAGGTACCTAAGGAAATGGAATCTCTAAGGTTGGTTTTAGGTAGTTTTGGCTAGGGAAGTCTTGAGATGCTTCCTGTTGGGTGATGAAATCCCAATCAGTCAACTAGGTAAGGAGATGTTTTGATGTGTTAATTGATGTGTGAGTTTTAGGTTGTGTGTGATAAGATTATGAGATGCAGTAAGGGAAAACCTCACTTAAGCTATGTGAGCAAGTAAGATGCAAAGAAAGAAGGTTATTTCTAAAACCTAATTGAAGTGTGATCTTTCGATGAGGACACACACATGAAAGGGAAATATGATGCAGAAAGGAGTAAATAAGGAAAAAAAAGAGGAATACCTAGATAAATATTTTCCTTTTTATCTGAACTCTTAAGCGAATTGAACAATCCAAGTGGATGAACCAACATGAGACAAGTAAAAATCAGTGAGTCCTTCTTCTGCAGTGTTAGTAGAAGACAAAAGAATACAAGATATAGATAAATAAATGAAAGGGATCACCTAAAGGGTGCTCCCATGCTAGGAATGGTGCCATGCCAAGAATGTTGTATCTAATTTTCTCTTCATTTCAATTTAATGAGTTAGCTACTAAATAAAGATAAACACCTCAAAATATGGAGGGTTTATGGTACCTTGAATGTGATGTGATGGATGAATGGGTGCAAAAGTGATTGATCCTCCCTGCTACAAGATGATGAACCTGCAACTCAAAGACACTAAAGAAATATTTGATTAGATAGTATATATAGGGTGCTGCCTGACAAAGCCAGATCCAAGAAGCATTAGCTTCCTTGGTCACAGATGTCAAACCCCAGTTTGTAAATAGAAAGAGTGATACTAAAGGATGAAACATGTAGATAACATGCAGAGACTGAGGAATATTACATGAATTTGAGAAGTAACTAAGATCTGATATAAAGAATGATTTTACTAAAATGAATCACAAATGAAATAGTTACCTAGTTTTAGTTGACGATGACCCAGACTATGCAGAGGTAGGTCAAAGGTGACATAGGAATGTGAGGATCTACAATGTAATCTAAATATGTAGACCTACAAGGGTCTGAATGTAATCTGGATGTAGCAGAGGCTTGTACATGTTGGACTCAAATTGCAGAAGAGGATCTAAGGGATAAGAACACCAGAAAAAGGATAGGAAAATTGATATTTAAAAGGGTAAATTGGCTAATTAGGATCCCTGTTCGATGGTGAAACTGGGTAATGCAAAAGGTGAATGGGATGCAAAAAGTTTGAGTTTTAAATAACATAGGGGTAGGGTGATGGCTCTGATAGAATGGAATAGAGACATAACATAGGACGAGGTTGGAGAAGGATCTTAGGAGATGGAGAACACAATTACAGAGATCCGAAGTCGATGATGATCTCAAGGTAAGGTGACGAAAACTATAAAAAAGTAAGGAAAGGCCGAGAGTAAAAGGACTGAAAAAGGAAACCTAGCAAATGTAAAATCTAGAAGAACAGGACCTAATAACGGATTCACTGACCAATCGATGAAGACAATCTTATCGTGCAATGTATTAGATATAACAAGATAACAATAGATGGATTGAAAAGGTAACCTACAAGTATAGAAACTAGAATAACAACCTGATAACAGAGTCACAAGCACTGATGAAGATGATCCAATCCTGCAATATGTTAGATCTAACAAGATAAAAATAGAAATGATACAGGTAACATAAAAACCAATGTAGATGCTCTGGTATCAAAGGAGGAATTATCAGAATGAGCTTCCAAGGATTTCGCAAGCCTATGTTTTGAGATACTCTAGTTCAAAGGTGGATTTGCACAGTGTAGGAAAATTAGAAAGAAGTCATGCCTATGTGTTTTCTATATTTTTTGTGTCTTGTTTTTGACAAGGATTGAGATAGTTTTATAGGATCGACAAAAACTAGGCCAGGTCCACCACCGATTGTGGGGAAAGTTTCCTCCAAATGTGGCTTGCTTTTGTGATTTTTAAGTTCAGGATTTTGGTGTATTTAAGAGTTGGAAAAGTTACTTTAAATCTTATAGGTGAGAAATTGGGTTGTTTTATGGATATGTCATGAGGTAGCTAAAAGATAGGGATGAAAAAAGATTAGAAATAGCATAGGGCATTTAGATTTAGGATAAAGGCATCAAAATAGAAGGTTTGTTAGGGAATATGAGATATTGATTGTTTAATTAATTCATTAATAGGGATTAATTAATTAATAGGAATTGAATGAGAATTGAAGGTGATAGGATAATTAAGTGGGAATTTCAAATTAAATAAAATTGGTGATGAATTAAATAAAGGGGGGCCTAGGTAAAGACCAATGTGAAATATGCACACGCGGGAAGATGAAGTTTAGATATTGAATTTAGGTGTCTACATTGAGAATGAGTTGGTATGTGTTCAATCTGAATTGAAACATATTGAAAAGAAGAAAAAAAGTTGGGATCTCAAGTCAAGGAGTATGAGTAAAAGATTTAGGACCTAGAGGAGAAACATTGGGTTGTGACAAAGAAACTTAATGAGACGATCAAAAGGATAGCTATACATATGATTTCCATGACTATATTATTGCAATCTAAGAAATGAGAAGTGATCCTTATTATGGGAGAGTTATCTGATATAGTCAGTAGGGATAAATCATTCAAAAATTTGAGATAAGCACCAATAATCTTGATGACATTTTGAGAAATAAAAACTCTTCTAGGATGATAAGACCAGCTTGGGATTCAAGGAGGACAAAAAATTCAGAGGAGTAATGTAAGAAGAAAATGTTCCAAGTAAGGAGATTGAAGGACCAAGCATTAAATAAGAACAAAAGGAGAAAGATGTCAAAGATAATGTGAAGACAAATTCAAAATTTAACCTAATGCTTCAAGGTACGAGAAATCATTTAATGGTTATTGTTTCACTTGTGATGGCTTTGGAAATAAGTAAAATTAATGCAAGAAGTTTGATCAGAGATGATCATTCATGGAGGGATAACATGAATGAGAAATCAAGGAATATGGTTTTTTATAATTGTTAAGAGAATGGACACATTGCCAAATATTGTCTATATGAGCCATCAGGCCGAGAGCGGATGAGATGGAGATTTTAGAGAGTAAGAATGCAATGTGGTGTGCTTTAAATTTTCAACAATGTTGGACATATAGATATGGAATTGTTACGATCCTTCTAAGGAAATTCATGAGATTTCAAGAATCTACAATGTAGGAAAAAGGACAAGGCAGGATATGGGAGCCTAGAGTGAACAATGTGGTTATACCTAGAGCAGATATGAATGCAAATCAAGGAGTTTCTCAGGGTGCAAAAAAATCAATAAGAAATAGGTGAATTTAAGGTGTTAAAGAGGGTTTAAACCACTCTTCTAGATTCATTATAAAGAGACATGTCTCTACTAGGCTTCTTAGAGGCATACTCATCCATATGAAGAATTGTAAAAAAGGGGAGCCGATTAGTTTGGAGTATGTTGCTGTAGGTGTGTTATTATGGTGTCAAGGTATGTTTCTTATGCTCTTGAAGGATTTCAGTTACTATTGAAGGTGTTTGAGTACTATCATGATGTAAGGATGCTATGTTCATAAAAATATAAGTCAATAATTTTTAATGGTGACTTGATTAGATCATTAGAGACAAGGAGATTTGATACTTTCCATGTATATGAGTTAGTTGACACGGTCTGTGCTAAGTTGTTAGTACTTGAAACGTGCTTAAGATGTATATAATAAGTATTCTTGTATCATGGAAGGTGTATGGAGATATTTAAGCACTATTAGGTCTTAAAATACCAATGGATAAGGTTCTTAGGTAATGAATATGGTTGTAAGACTGTGTAAAGGTTTGATGATGATTAGGAGTGGTGTTCTCTACATATTTTTGCAGAAAAATTTATCTAACAGATAGTTATAGGAAAACCATGAAGAATTCAAGGTGTTATGACTAGGCATGTTTTTAATTCCAAGTGTGTGCATACATCAAAAAGATGTTTTCATAATCCGAGCTTGTAAAGAGATTCTGTTATGGATTAAAGTGAATTGTAGGTAGAGGATTGACACTATAGGTGTGTGATCATGAAGTCAAGACATGTTATTAATGTTATTTAAGGTCTTAAACATGTTTTGGAGTTGGTTTAGAGGATGAGAGTGAGAAATAAAATAAGTCTCAAGAAGAAGAAATCAGTCAAATTCAACATGATGACTTGATCATACCATTTATAACAGGTGAATTGGTGTTCTATAGGTACGGTTATGAGTTGAATTAAACCATATGTCATGTTTTAACCCTTAAGATATGTTTTGATGAGTATCAAGCAATTTTAGGCATCATATAGATTATATGGATAATTTGTTAAAAGATCAAAATGGGTTTCTAAGATGATATACACGCCTCTGCATGGTTATTTTGAGTCTGTGGTATTATCTCAAGAATAGGGTATGAAGAGGGCTTGGTAATATATTTATGTATAAAATGGAGAATAAAAACTTGTTGAAGGACCGTGGAAACTCTGTAAGTGCATCATGAATTACGGTATGTCTTTTACGTTCATAACTGTGTTGAAAATATGTGAATGGATACCCAAGGTTTGTAACAGAGTTCCAAACAAATATATGAAGTGATAAGGAGGTATGCAAGGCCAATTCGTCTAGAAAAAATAGTTGAAGCTTGATAGAGGTATGTATGATCTGTACTAATACATCAAAAGCTAAAGGTATGTTTAGAGTTATGTCTTCCTTGACTTGCTATAGTGTTTCAAGGACAAGTATATCACTGCGCTTGAAGAATGAGAGTGCTTTAGGATAATATAATATGTTGAGGGGGAGATTAAGTTATCACAATCCTAAGAAGATGATATTAGTAGTATCACAAGGTTTATATGGTTGATTCACTTTCATCTTGAGTGGATATTCTATCATGTCAAGGCACTGTTGACTGTGAAGAGAGAAAATGGTGTGCTACAGGACTGTGGAAGCTTCTTAAGGCAGGGGGAGATGGTAATGACCTTAAATCAGCTATTGTAGGTGTCTAGAAGGCCTAGTGAGATAAAATGATGGGTGTTTGTAAGAACAATGACAGCGGGAGAAAGACATATGTCCAAGAAAGCTACAATAACATAGAAAAGAGGTTGAAAACACTAAGAAGTTTGTTCAAAACAAAGGAATTGATGTTGATCAGTCTATGTGGCATATATGCAAGGTATGTGAGAGGATTTTTACATTTTTAGCTAGAGTGAGATGGTATGTTCCCAGGGGAAGCAAAAAATGTTGTGTTATGTTGTATATGAGCTTCTAGAATTAGTAAAAATTGAACTAATTTGCGTTGAAGGTTTTCTTTAGGGATATCAGCCCTAAAAGTTGTTAACAACCAATACACTGTAGATATAGGTATTTTGATGATGACCTCAAATGAGAATGGTCTGAATAGGTGATAGGAATGATGATTCATGGTTAGAATGGATTGTTGGCATGAGTATGAACATCTGCATAGGGGAGCTACAATGCCTCTATGATGAGAAAAAATGCAAAAACAAATATCAGTAAAGAAATACACGTTTATATACTTATGGGAATAATTTGGTTCTTTTTATAACCAAGAGATGCTCCAAAGAGGATGAAGTAGATGGAGATCATGACCTATGGGTATGCTTTTTACTTAATGTAAAAAGGGGGAAATAAACTAGGTGGTTTTCCATCAATGACAAAGGGGGAGATTGTTGGCATGAGTGATTTAGGTTGTTTTCATTGATGTAAATATCATTAATGAAAAGCGGATGATCTAGGAGTAATAGAGGATGCTGTTTGTAGTATGATGGCATGAGTGGAAACAATGAGACTTGCTTAGTCAAGGTGGTCTAATCAGGTGGCCTAGCCGACATGGATGATAGAACATGATGATTTGAGTTTCATGGTAGATTGAGGAGCATGGTCAAGGCATGGAGACCATGAGAAGAGTGTGTGGAATCACTCATACAGGTCCATAGGATGGTTGCAAGGTGAAAGCATGGTTTACAGGTGCTCATCTAGACCTAGTCTAGGTACTTAGAGGTCAAATGGAGCATGATAGTGAGTTACAAAGATATGGGATCCCATGAAGACATGAAAGTGAGTTACAAATGATTTATCAAGTGTGGTAGGTACTTTTTGAGATCTTGAAAGAAGAGTTATGGTATTTGGCTACTTTGACATGGTCTAAACTAGACCTAATCCTAGGGCATGGAGGCCTAATAAGGCATGATAATCACTTGAAGATGTGTGTGAGCCCTTGAAGACATTTATGAAGGTATGAAATATCATATTAAACATGTAGAGGTAGATTGTAGTGGTTTCATGCATGGTTATAGTGTTCGAACACTTGGTTATGACTTAAACTAGGCAAAACCCTAAGGCTTAGTCATGAAAGTCATGATGGTGGTGAATATGAAGACCTATTTGTGATAATATTATTATTGGATACGTTAGAAGAGAGTTTCCAAGTCATGTGGGAAAAAATTTAGAGTCCCATGATGAGAATTTTGCAAGATATTATTTTTTGACCAAAATAGGGTTCTAGAAAGCATGTTTTCAAGCTTGATATAAGAGAAATGGACTTGGTTGACACATGTAACATTTTCATGGGAGATTTATAAATTAAGGTATGATAGATCATGGAGCTAAGAATATTTCAGAGTAAGAATGAGGTTAAATGAGGTCCTATCTTTTATGAACGAATGTTAAGAAGGTAAGAAGGTCAAAACCCTTCTTAAACCCTAGTTTGATAACAATGGAGGAAAAATTCCTTGTTTGGGTCCTGAATGGATTGGATAATAAAATGTGATTATTGGATTATGGATATGAATCTCCCAACTTTTATAGGGTGGTGGTGTTAGATCCTAACACTTAATGGAGCCCACTCAAATTCCCTTATTTTTAGGAAAGAAGGATTTACTCTCATGTTTTATATTAGACCATATGACTAATTTAGTGTTATGAGATATATGGGAGCTATGATACATGTTTGGAGTCATTTAAAATCTTGGTAATGTGATTTTATTATCTTCATAGGTCAAAACATGTTGACTGGTTTTTTGGGCCAAACGTGCAATTTTGCAGTCTTGGTGAATGGAAGCACTTGAGAACTTGTGTGCATGATGATGAAGTATAATGGCCTTGGAAGTGTTTTATACATATCATATGAAATTTTTCATGCATTGGTTTATCCCTATAATTCATATGAGGTGACATGAAAAGTTCACAAGTTGACCTAGTTGGAATGGTTCAAGACAATAGGGGTTTGGTTTGATGATTGATATGAACGACTAATATATTGTATTATATGAGGGTAGATATACATTTGAGAGTGAATAAAGATGAATGTTATTACTGTTGAGTGCATTTATAGGTCTTGAATGGGTCATCAAGGGTACAAGAAAGACGAGTTTCCAAAACTGGTTCATGTGCAGTTCAGTTTGATGAAGAGGAGAAGTGGTTCCATTTGCATTGTTGAATGTATCATGAGGTCTAAAATGATTAGATGTATTATAAATGTCATTGAATTTCAAATGGGTGGTTACATGACATAGCTGCGTTGTTTTGGTGTGACATTGGACTCCATTGATGAAGATTGGTTCTTGGAAGTGTTTGATTTGATTAGGAAACAATCCTACTAGGTGGTGAAGTGAGAAGAATGAATGATGCATAGTATTGTGAGATTATGGATGGTGTTGAGGGATATCATGGACACGTGTGAAAAATTTTGAGGCTTGAAAAATATTGATAAAGTCCTTAGAGGTCCATGAGTGCCCAGAGAAGGATAATATCTTGTTTTGAGCCTAGTTGGGCTGGTCTTGTGTCTTGGTGCATTTACAACCAATGTGGGTCCCTCATGTTGATTTATATGATGTATTAGATTTTTTTTTGAGTTGGTATTACTGAACTATTATGGTCATGGATGACATTGTTATGTTTTTGAGTTGAGTCATGTATAAAAGTGCATGTATGGTTCATTTTTGAACTAGTGTTGTAAGAGGGAAAAATGTGAGCTAGGTGAGAGAGTGAAAGAGGTTTAAGGGCATCAAGATAGATCTGAGTGTGTGTGTGTGTGTGAATGTATAAAGATTTTTGAACAACTTCTATGTAATGAAAATTTTCCAAATCAGCCTTTTTTCGTGTAAGTTTGAGCGAAGTAGGAGAAGGTGAATTTGAAGAGGGTTTGAAGGTGTATGAGCTAAATTGTGGATCACTATCTATTGTTTGAGTAACATATCATAACTGGTCACTCATTTCTATGTGGTTGAGTTGGTTCTTTATCACTTTATGGTATTATATCCTCCTTTTGGGGTTGGTGTCTCACTAAACTAGGGTTTGGTGCTCCTTATAGGGTTCATGCTCTACTAAACTAGGGGTTGGCAATCCTTGTGAAGTTGGCGCTTCACTAAATTATTTTGATTTTAGTAATATAATCAAAATTTTAGTGGGTTTTATTCCCTTGAGGATTTACCACTTACATATTTTGTTCTTGTGTAATCTCTCATGGTTATGCACTTGTGAACTGTTGTTATATGTTGTTAAGCTTAGGTTAATGCATGGTTGAATGTTAAATGGTTTATACAAGTTAATTTGAATTGGCTAAGGGTTTTGAAGAAATGATTCACCCCCTCAGTCCATTGTGATTCCAATAGAAGAATGAAACCAAAACCAATGCAATCCACCTTTTTATCATGCAGTCCATGTGGGATGAAGTGAAACAACTTTTAGAACAAAATTGACATCTTTCCCATTTTAGCACTTTATGCTCACCGCATCGGGGAATACGAGAATTTTCTTGAAACTTGAGCATAAGACTTATGCGAGTTCTGGGACCATTATATAATGAGTGAAGGAATGACATGTGACAATTTTTAGCTCATTTCATCAATTTACTATTTTTAGAATATTCATCATTATTCTCCCATTTTAGCCAATTTTTTAAATAGTTTTGTCAATCTTGCCAATTTTGAGTTTCTCGATCACGGGGGAATGAAATGAGGTGTCTGAATTTTCATTTTTCATAGAATTACTATTAATAATAAGTGATATCATGAAGGATTAATAAAATATAAAGTGACCTTCCCAGTGTCAGATTCGAACAAAACCACTTGCAGAATTTTTTGTTTTTCATTTTAGGCCTTTGCTCCAATTTTCAAAGGATTTCGATTTCCATATTTGTGTAAATATGAGAAATGTGTAATTTTGGGTGAAAAATTCAAGGGGCTTCAGAAAATTTCAGGGCAAATTAATGGAGGAATGAAAACATTTTTCTTAAAGACATTTTTGAAAGGAACCTTTAGTTCAAATCTCATGGAAAATAGAGCAAGGGTTTGTGAGATATGAGAAAAAGTGTGTTCTTGAGTATGAGGGATTTTGGGGAATTTCAACAACATAACATCAAGGGAGCACGAAATGAGGGAGTTACAAACATTAAGAGTGAGTGAGAAATGACTAAGTATGAGATTTACACCTTCCCTCACTCATAAACCTAGTTAACCCATCACTTGACTCACCAGGCTTAACCCGGGTTAACTGGAGACTCATGGGTGGAGTGAGGTTAAAATTTTCCAAATGGGTCTGAGATGTCCCCGTACAACTTATCACATTTATTAAGGTACAAAGGGTCATCAACCCATCAAACTTGTGATAAGGGTGGACGAAACATGAAAGGGGGCCAAAACAAGTCATGAGAGTGAGCTGAAAACACCTTTCTAACACTTCATGTTGTGCACTTAAGTGAAATGGGGCAGATAGAATGGTGTAATGTTGTGAAATTAATGCTATTAATAATACCATTAATAACAACATTTTTGTTCTATAGGAAAAAACAAGCGACTGTTCCATGCGGTCGCTAAGCTACACAAAATTTTTTGTCTAGAAAAAAAGATCAAATAGACAACATAGGGGCCTCCAATCAGAACATCTACATTACATAAGAGAGTTTTATGTAGTTTAAAATAAGATTATATAATTATAATTGATTGTAAATATTTTAGGTTAAAATGGTAGAATTGTAGCCTAGTGGCCACTAGGATAGATAACTATTTCATGATTGGTTGTATATATAGATAGGAGTTATCAAGTTAGAAAGCTACAAATGATGAAAAATAAATCTAGAGTTCTTATAGAGATACATACATCTATGTGTACAATCAAAAATTAATATATTTTACAAAATTATATCTCTCTCCAATAATATGTAGCATATTAAAATTTATGTTTTATATGAAATCTATTGTTCTCTATTTTGTAAAATATATTACAAAGCAACTGAATCACCTCACTATGTAGAAAACCTTCCTTGATTTCTTGCATGCTCAGGTTAAACAACTCTACGATGTAAGTGGTCTTCCAGAGGAACTGTGGAAATGGGGTAAGGCTACGAAGAAGGTGATCTCATCCAACACTAAAGACCCTAAAATGCAACCAACCCTGAATATGTTCAAGGCATTGAAGGTAATTAAAAAGGTTTTTCAGAATTGTCTGAGTTAGGAGGACTTTGTCTTTCTTGGTTCCTTTTATTTTCCTGATGTTTTGTTATTGCTTGTGTAGTTGCTGTGAAGCTACAATTTCACTGTGTTTTTGCTTCTCTCTAACAGTTTGTCCTTGCCTCTGTTATGCTTGCTCTATTTGGTAGTTTAGGCCCTTTTTCTGGGGTGTGGCCCCCACAGATCAAAAACTAATTTTATTCTCTATGTTTTATCTAACTTTTAGGCTTGTAGCTGGGGTGTGGTCCCCACATATCAAAAAACCACTATTTTGTTCTTGCTAATCTGGGCATTGGGATTTTTGTACTCCGGGGTATGGTCCCTCCCAAAAAACCATTTACTAATAATAAAAAAGTTATTCTCTATTTTCACATTTAATTTTAAATAGATCGTTGATTTCATAAGGTGGTATTCGAAATAAAGAATTATATAGTGGAAACCACAAAGCTATGTGATTTTTTGGCATAAACTAGCGAGTGCAAAATGAAATATGTATTTAAAAATAAATTTATTAATATTTATAGTTGACAATATGTATACGTATATATCATTTCTCTCCATACATGTATATATGTCAATTCTAATAGATATACCCAACATTGTACAAAACTAAATGAGCTGATGACATTACAATTGACTATTTCTATATGGGAAACCATATATAATTATTTAAATATATATCGTATATTTGAAAAATTAATATGATTATATACTTTTAAATTAATTTGTTGACCTCTAACAAATATTCTCAAGAATCTTTCCTGGATGTCAATGTGGAAACCATATTACCAAAGTTAAATTTAATAATTAGCCACATTTATTTGTCTAATCTTAATAAAAATCCTTAAAGGTAGTCAAAAGAAATACCTAAAAAATACATTTTGGTCTCACAAAACATTACGATTCAAAATAATTGTGAATATGTAACATGTTTTGTACTTAGGGAGACATACATTCATTATCAGGAATACAAATTGCAGGTACAAGAATGAAATAAAGAGAGAGAAATAAGAGTTGAAAAGGGAGAATGTTTAACAAAGAGAAATAAAAGAGATGAAAAGGGATCATATTTTTATTCAGTAGGGTAGAAGAAAAGACCCATTTTCATGAAAAACATGTCAGTTTGGAAAGGCAATAAAAAGGAAATGGAAAGGCAGCGGAGCAGGATTGGATAGGGCAAGGAAGGGCTGGACTTTAGTGTAAAACAGAAGAACTAGTCCAAGATAGATCAATTAGGAAAACCCACAATAAAAAAGGTACACATATACTATAGTAAATTCTTTTGATAAATATATGTTTTAGAAATGTATGAAATGGTTTTTGTGGGGGTCATGATATCATTATTACGAAACCTATGCGACTTCGTGTGAGAACGAAAACATTTATGTGACAAAGGGATGTCCTCTGTAAACGAAGCTTTCTGTACGGCGCGAGCTCGGTTTGTAGCCTACAACATTCCCTGTTGTGTATGTGGCTGATAGAGCCCCAATTCTTGCCTTTTTCCCGTTTCTTTTTTACCCTTTTATTCCGTCGTTAGTATTTTGTTACCTGCTGGGCAAAAAAAAGATATTACTATTACGGTACTTTATTAATTTTTCCTTGTAAAGAATTGACACACCAAAAAAGTTGTGTACTAGGGCACTTATGGAAATCTAGACAGAATGAGTGGGGGATATGATTTTTGTGTTTTAAGTATTCGGTATGAGTATAGTTGTAGTGATATGATGTGACGTATGTTTGTCTCGAGGTGGCAGGCTGGTGGACCCCTGACGTATTGGGGCGGGTCTAAGGAGAAAAAGAAGGGGCTGACAGCGGACGAGCATGGCAACCCCAAAAATAAAAAGGAGGGGGAGAGCATACAAATAGGGACGGAGTGTAGGATGATGGCCCAGTAACCTTCCCCCTTTTTTCTTTGTATTTCTCTTCTCCCCCCTTCTCTTTTTTTCCCTCTTCTACATCTTCTTTTCCTCTCTCCTTTTCCTCCCTTCCTTCTCCCCTTTCCTTCCCCTCTCCTCTTCCTCCTCCTTCTCTAATGCCTAGTCGTTTTTCTTAATCTCTTCTTCTCCTCTGCCTCTCCCTATTCTCTCCCTTTTTCCCCTTCGTTCTCCTTTGTTTCCCCCTTTTTCCCCCCTCCCCCCCCCCCCTATCCCTTCTTTCCCCCCCCCCCCCCCCCCCCCCCCCGCCTTCCCCACCTTCTGCCGTTTCTCCATACTTTACTGTTTCCCCGTGACCATCCCGACCCTGCAGCAGCATCTCTTGTAGACCCCAAACATGTCTAACTTCCTTACAATATCTAATCTAAACGGCAAAGTCACGCGCCACGCATAGACTTAAACGCACACCTTTTTGCCTCCCTAACATCTCCCTATCCCCCCGGTGCAGGCCCTTCCCCTGATGGCTACTCTTACTTGTAACAAGAATGAAAAACAATTCAAGAGGCAGGTATACCCACCAACGACTCTGTGCCTAGTCGTTTGTTAGTCAAACCCCACTAGCGCCTCTACTCCTATCACGCCCATTGTACAACTAACGTTCTGCTGCATTGGCGCCCAAGCACTGGTTCCGGACCGACCCTATCTATCATCTTAAGAATACTCCTCCGGTTCTCACTCCAGCGTGCGAGGCTTCCAAACCACCCACCATGGAAGGGGCATTCCACTCCCCAAGAGGGCTCTCATACGACCACGCTTAGCCTGGCACTAACCTAGTGGACGTCATTCCCCCACCCCGGAACCGGAGAGTCTTTCTCGGAGAAACCTTTATAGAAGGGGAACAAACCAAACGTATCAACAATATGGAATGTCAGAGAAACCCGCCCGGCTCAAGGACACATCGAACCCTACTTATGTCTCTCCTTAGACTGTAACTCAGCCATGGCTTCCACAAAGTAAGAGGGTAGCAAGTAGACTAACGGCCGAACATACCAGACTACCCCTACCCAATTATCGCGTCAGATAGCGCCACTATCCGATACACGCATACCGGAGCCGGCGGGTTACGGACAAGCTTGATGCTTATACGTTGCCCAACACACCCCGTAGTTCTACACCATACACGAAGCCCAAGGTTGGTCCTCCTTAATTATCCTTTTTAAATCTTGAACAGCGCCTGAGTCAAAACAACGGACCAGGAACTATCTCTCGCATATACCATCTTACTAAGTACGCACAGCTCATAATGAAGACACATCAGTCATGGCTGAATAAGACATCTGTCCCTCACTATATAAACAGAAGTCTTGACATACCAGAAACACGAGAGGTCAGGGGAACACAACTGGTCGAGTCGTCCGTCGCAACCATCTGTCCCACTGAATCTCTGCTCATCGAACTATACCCGACGCTTTATCTAACATTGCCGATTTTTTGTGAATCCGGCTCATATGGTTTATGTATGAGAGGCCTCGCGTTCTTAGATCATTATCAGTGCTTATCTCTTTAAAAAATATTTTCTTGGCAACCATTTCTTCATCACTAAAGAGAAATTGAAACCCTTTTAGCCCAAGTCTGAAGAATGAAAAAATAAAAAAACAGAGACACCGTGGTGATATTGAAAGTTAAGAGATTCCCTAGAGGATACGTGCGGCCCCGCGACAGTGAGACACAACACCGGGTCCCATAAAAACAAGAAGGGGTTCAAAGGAAAAAGAACCCATCCAGAAGATGTGGCTCCCTCCTCAAAGTCACTTTTACAACAGGGCGGACTCCAAGTAACGACGAGAGTGGCAGCAGAGGTAATTACCACTTTGAGGAAGGGTGAACGACGACTACGTTTTGAAGAAACACCGTGTTTTTGAAATCAAAGCAAGACATGTCAGCTAACAAGTGGATAGAGGAGGGATTTACACCCATAGTGTCCAGTTAGCGTTAGAGGCAAGTTCGAGTGATCCGGGAGTCACTTGTGCACTGTTATGTCCACAGGCAACATACTAGTGAATCGCCTTTGGAGTACGGACTCAGGAAAACATGCACCAGCTTATCCCCTATGAGGAATGTCGCCCCTCTGGTTCTAGGGGACTTACAGTTCGAGGGTCCCGGAGTGTGATAAGGGGGAGTGGGGGTGTCGTGTGCCCAGGGGGTAAACAGGACTCGAGACTTGAGAGCAGAACAAGAGATAGGAAAACGCCAAATAAGGTCTGGTTGGGGGGGTAGAAGATAAGGATTGACTGCTGATGGGGGACATGGCTGGAAACGCGCGAAGGGAGGTAAGGAACATGAGAGGGGGCGGTGGACGGCAGGAGAAGAGACTGGGGGGTAGGGGTAAGAACCAAAACAAAAGGATTGTAGCTCCAGAATGAAAAGGGGGGGGTGGAAGTGAGCGGAGGAGGCCCGGGAAAAGGAACAGAAGGCGAGAGTACCACGGTAAAAACTGAGCAAACGACAGAGGGAGAGCAGAAAGAGGAAAGGAAAAATAGAAAAGAGGGAAAGGTGACGGCAGTATAACTGAAGTAAACTAAACAATGCACTAAAGCGGTCTATCAAGATCCCCGGTCGTAAAGATGAAGGCAGAGCTCTAGTGGCCTCAAATTACCGTAAAGAAGCACACTCAAACAAGAATGGTCTTGAGATTACAGACTAGTTAAGGGCCACAGGGAGTGCACAGGGAATCCGACCTGAACAAACAACGCAGGTGGAGCTCCGCTTCCCAAAGCGAGGGCCAGAAGGGGCGACAACGAGATGAACGGAGCACGCCACTAGGATATGACGTATGAAGCAATAATGAATCACGGGAGAAGTCAAGTTATCAAAGAAGATAGATTTAAGCGGGGGAGACCAGGTGAACGTGTTACATTGGTAGACGGGTGTACAAAGGATATTGTATGGGGGGTGCTATTGAGAGGGGAGACACTGCCGAGCGTAATGGGAAGACCGCGAAGGCGAGGAAAGCAAACCAGGCCGAGTCGGTATGAATGACGAAGATGTATGAGGTCAAATGGCGGAAGCGGGAGGCCCAGTAAGGATGTGGGGGAAGGTGTGAACAAAACCAATTATTGCGAGTCGACACAGGTAAAACGAAACTATAAGGAGTGAAGCAATGAATCGGCATGCAGGGAGAGAGGACGCTATGCAGGTGGGCAGGTAGGAGGTAGGAGGGTGTAGTGGAAGTGTAAGCAGAAGTTGGGAGATATTAAGAAAGGGAGACGGAGTCCGAGACTTGTTGCAAAGATATTTCTTAAAATGGGGGGGAGAGTTCTGAAAATTTGAAAATCTGTATGTGCAAAAGTTGATATGTCCTTCACCCATGCTCACACCATGAGAATGCTGAAAATCAAAGGACCATGTTTTGAGCAACCGTAGAAGGCCTGGACGCTTTGGAATGAGGGAGCTTGAGGCAAACCTTGCGGCTTGAAGGGGATCATACTATCCCTCCTCTTTCGTCTTTCGGCGATGGCACGACAAAGTAAATTCTTGTGAATAATTATATTTATCTTTCCGTACAATGCTCCACGTCTGTGAAATATCACGCGGCGTCGTCACATTTCCCTTTTTTCTCCTTCTTCGTTCTCGTTGATTTTATTTAACAATAAAAGTCTGCGACTTGCCATACCGTTGACTGGATTCAATTATGATAAGGCGTGTTAATTTATTAATGTCCAACAATGTTTATATAATGCATAATGGAAATAGATTATAAAAAAAGAAAGTAATAATTCTAAAACATGTTTATAGTTATAAAAATAAATATAATACATTTTAGTCATAGATATAAGATAGAAACCTGTTATTTTATTTTTAATTTTATCAATCTTGACGACATGTAGATTAGGTGTGCTAATTTATTACAATTCTCCAATTAAATTTGGATGTGAAATGGTAATCTGAAAAGAGAAGAAATTTAATTGAAAAAACGCTTAAAAAATAATTTTAAAACCTACATAAATAATTTATTAGGGAAGTAACACCACTACAAAGATACAGTGCATTAAATTTCTAATATCTCTTTTAATGTTTTATATTATGGGGTGATTAAATTGTTACATTGTAAAGCCTAAAATTACCTTCCAATTCTCTCACCATAATGTAATGCAAAAATAATAAAAATCAAAGATTACCAGATGGTACGTCCTTTTAAACAGTCAATAATAACTAAGACAAGAAGTTTTAAACGATTCCGCATCCTGGGGAAACACAATCCTTTCTTTATAGTAATTCCATGTTGAGCGGATTACTAAACAATCGATTCCCTAAATAATCCAACTTTGATGGTTTGGTAAAAATACCATATAATCCCCGTTACACTACACAACATGTCACATATAGCCAAAATATTTGTACAATCGGGCTTGTATACAAGGAAAACGATAGCAAACACTAGGCCCATCTGCAAAGCTCTGTAACCAATGATAGATTTTAAAATTAAAACTCCGTTTATATCTAGCGTCCACTAAGAGGGGGGGGGCTATTCCTTTCAATAAGTGTTAATGAAAAACAAGAAGTGTTTTATATTGTCCATTTATTTTTTGAGGAGAATCCTAATGGCCGATAAGATCTATATTTTCTTGAATTCCTATCATGGTAAAATCACAACACCCCTTGTGGCTTGCCAAGTGACTTGCAATCCTATCATTCTGGTCGGTGAGACATCTTGAAAACAGTCCTCTAAGTGGTGGATGGATTTCATCATTTTTGAAAACTTAACCTTTCTAGAGTAAGAAAAATGCGTTGTTGTGTAGAGGACACTGAAAGATTTCCAAAAAGTCCTATTTTGTTCAAATATGAGCTCCCAGTAAAAAAATATGGCCATATGAAGATGAGGGTGCCATTCTGCAATACATGTAGGTGTGGAATCCTTTTGTGCGGAATTCCGGAATTCTGACATGCATCTCACCCTATAAAATCTAAAATTTTAGACTTTTAGGATTCAGAGATTTGGGCTTTGGAGGTTGCTATCACTATTCATCTGCTTGAGTTCATGAAACCTCCAAAATGCCGAAACCTCAAAGTCTGAAATCTGGACTTTGGGTTTTAGACTTCAAGATATGATTTGTGTGCACTGGGGCTTCAATGTTCTAAAATAACAAAATCCTAAAGTCTAAAATTCAGACTTCAATTTTCAGACCTTTGTGTTTTTAGGGGTTTTAGGTTTCGGGATTTCGAGAGTTTGGGTTTTGGGGATTCGGGAGCGCGTTGGAAGCGTTGGGTTTTTTTTTGAGGGTTTAGGTTGTAGAGGGTTCGGCGTTTGGGTTTCACGATTTGGGAGTTAAGTTTCGGGTTCGAGAGGTTTGGGTTTACGTTTTTTTTCGATCACCTTCGGGAGGAGATCAGAGCCATATCTTCCCCCCCTCCAAAACCTTAAATCAAATTTTAGAACTGTGAGAGTTTGTGGGGATGCTTTCCCTCGCCGGTGTAGATGCCGGTGCACAACGCTGAAGATTGTGCAAATACCCTTCAAAACTGGAAACCCCCAACTCCCCAAAATTAGAGAGTTTAGGGTTTAGAACTTACATGTACTCCTTTTTCCTGCTTACTATTCAGGCACGCAAGTCCCGAATTTCAACCTTAGGCCTACATATAAACGCCACCCTTGCCGTGTTTCTAAATTTCAGATTTGGCGCTTCTTCCTTTACAACAATCCCTGAAGTGCTCATCCGCTTCACTGACTGCTTGGCCTTGAGCCCAATGTGTGGAGGGCTCCGCCCTTGCTGATATATCTTCTTATTTCTCCTGCGGGTTATGTTCGGTATACTTTTGCTTGAGGGGAAACTCTGGGTACAAAATTGGCGACTCTAGGTAGGAGTACATGCGTTGACTACGAAGGGTGCCGGAGCGCAGCAGCCCGTTGGCACTGTGAGAGGTGTTCGAAGCCAGGCCAGGGCCCGGGGCAGATGATAGCTTGGTAAGAGTGCATGAGGCTTCATGATTAGAGCGTCAATGCCTGATCTAGGGAACGTGGGTCCTCTGTGATGGACAGAACTTGCTCCAAAGATACGGAGGAGACGAGGTTGCGCGAGATACTTAAAAGACTACTTACAATTGCTTGATCTAAAGATGGGTAGTTATTTGCTGACTGTCCATGCGTTTCCTTTGGAAATTAGCACCGCGTTCGCGACACAAGTATGAACGTTATTTCCTGTTCCCCCCCCCGGTGGTCTTCGCTTCGGCGGCACCTTGACCTCCTAATGACCAACCTCGGAGCCCTAAAAGAACCTATTCCGAGAGAGGTGGGCCCTTCGGCAAAGAGGTTGAAAGCAGCATTCTACTCGAACAAGACACCGAAACTTGCAATATGCACTGCTAGAAAGGCCACGTACAAACTCAATTGACTACTATTGTAACAGAGGTGCAGAATTGCACGTTCAGTAGTAAATTTTAAGGTAGATCTGTTTGTACTGGGAATCAAAAGCTCACTCACACCCACCCAAGTAAGGATAGGTTGGGAGGATACTATTGTTGTTCGTACATTTTGTGACCCAAATAAGGGGGCGCCGACTCCACAGAATGGCATCCAAGATAGAATGCCTTCCTGAAGGGTGATTGTTCTGTCAAGATTTGAGAGGATCCACATTTTAGAACCACTTCCCCCTACTGGAAAACAATGGCGTCCTGCCCTATTTCGTTCGTATCAATAGGGGTTCAATTGATCCATTAGGTATTTGGGGGATCTACGTCTGTCACATGGAAAAGTTGCGTTTGGCCAACACGTTAACCCAGCTTATCTCCTGTCCAATCCCCGACCATTTGGCCACCTCGCTTCATAGGTTCGGAAACATCAAGATCTTCTAAGACATATTCATATGCGCTCAATAGGGCAGACAAGATGCTCAAGTTGATTATAGGCCAACCTACCTCTGTCTCCCGCGGGGAGATAGCCTAGAGCTATGTGAAGGGGAGGAATTTTCTATCGACCAGGATATTATGGTGTGATGAGCCTGTCAAGGCCATCAATGGCGAGATTGAGCTTGGATGCCATGAGGCATAGGAAGTGAGGCGACGTTGTATGGCCTTTGCGTTTTTCCAGGTCTAGAGCACCGTTTATGAGTGATTCTAGAAAGAATGTCTTGTTATCGGGACTCTACTTGTCCATTAGCTCATGCCCGGGCAGTATAGTTTGAGAGGGTGACTTAAGTAGAATCCCGTTGCTAGGAACGGCCCTTCTGGATCTGTACACCTAGGGAAGTGCCAAGTGCAGAGATTGTTGACCGAAATGATAGGGGCGTGGGCCGGTACGTACCGGAACGTTGTCCCTATGACCTGCAATCGAATTGCTGTTGACTGTCGAAAACTCCACTATGGACCTTAATGATGTTGGGATTGTTGACCCAAGACGTCCCACTCCCTGGATTTGCTTTGAATGTGAGGGGTCAATGAAATCTGGCTCGTTTGTAAAGTTGGAAGTGCTAGAGCACTTTTCCTTGCCAGGGGAAACACCAACACTCTTTTTACAGAGTTGTTAGACTCCGGGGTGAGAAACTTTACTGAAAGATGTGGGCCAATGTCCCCTTCCGTTCAATATTTTGAGGAGCTAATATCCCCCCCGTACGAGAAGAAAAAAATGAACACTTACCCCACCGTCTCTGATCGTGAACAACTCCTGTTACACCTCACTTTTAGTAGTTCCAATCACCTAATCAGACCCCAGTGATGTTTCCTAGCAACAAACCAACACATCAATAAAATCTAACATAATGAGAAGTCTTGTAATCTAAATTTTTAGTATCTCGCTCTTACATGCTCCATTCTGCGGGCACTGAGTTCTATTTGTAGGAAGGCGTACCGTCTTGAGTCCAAACACAAGGGAGATATGTCACGTTCGGAGGTCATGTCCTTTTTACACGGAATATCATGTAGAACACCCACAGACCCCTATTCATTATCGGGCTTCATTCGGCTAGTCGGAGTCGGATCTTAGAAGGGGAGCTATGGTGGTTCATCACAAATGACCTTGGCCATGGACCAAGGAAAAGATTAGGTGAACCTTGATGTCACTTCACTTAAATCTCCCCGAACATGACACCATGTGACCTAACCTGCACCTTTCTACTGTTCCAAGGTATTCAAAGGGAAAGCCTTGATCTCACAATGCAATCCTAAAAAGAAGCAATCATGCTGGTCTTGTTGAGACTGGTGCTTGTGATAGCTTCTTAAGTCCTGATACCATGAGAACATGCTTCTGATGACGAGTACCCACTTGCCCAGTATTCTGTAAAATAACCATTGACTGATAAGAAGGGGAAAAGCGGAACTTGTACCCCTTTTATTTTTGTTAACTAGGAGCGGAGATTGTATTTGGACAATAAAATGCATACTAACCTGTCCCTCCCTTAGGAAAATTTAGGGGGGAGGGGGAGGTGGAGTGATGAGGTGTGGGCATTGGAGAATAGCCTGCTTTGGGAATAAGGGGCATTCCACACTTATTTACAACTTCCAAGCCACTTAAACAACATACTCTTCTTCAAACAAGTGCAACGGTTTATTGTGTGATAATGCGCCACGAAAATTTAGGTACAAGATTAAGCGGAAAACAGTTAAATTCTCTACCAAGAGAGGAAAAGATTATGGAAGAGCGTCATTCTTCTGGCTTGACAAGAGGGTTATATGCTGATCGAATTGCTTCAAAATTTTCGTGGCGATAATCAAACCATCCGTTGTGACAAAAATATGACCGAAAAGCTTTCCTTAGGGCACACAATGACAAGAAGGACAAAAACCGGCGGACAACTACTCCTATGTTTTGGATATTAAAACGAAAACTCGCGAATCTCCCGCTACCTTTGACGATACGTGTTCAGATGAATGCAACGGATGTGATAATGCAGTTTTAGTAAGAGAACACCAAGGATTCTTCCTCAGATTAGATAAGTAATTTTAGTCATTAACAAATCCGGACTGCACAAGGTATCCATTCCCTTGGAAAGTGGCTCCAAATTCTGGAGGGATGAGAGTCCAGAATGAATCTGCTAGGGCCTGTGAGCATTAAGGGGCCACTAGAGGTGATATCAGTTGACGAACCTGAATCATCTTCTTTTCACCTATCTGGGTTATACCCCGCAAGTCGCCATCAGGAGAGAGGAATTTCTGAAGGTACCACCGGCACTATTTTCTCCATTGAAGGGAGTGGCTAGTGGTCTTTGAGAGATGCCTGTGTAGGTCTCAAAAGTCCACCACACAACCTGATTTCTCCATTCTGCTTTTGGAATGGACACAAGGTTGTCCCCCACCTTGAATGGAATATTAATGTTGCCTTTTATATCTTGTTTGATTATTCTTCATAAGAGGTCATGCGGGGTTGAATGGTTATTTTCTTTTTCTGATGGCTTAGCATATGGATTCCAATTTCTATTATATATTTTTATAACTTTGGATTGAATACTCCACAAAATATCCATAGATCAGGTTGAAAAAAACTGAAAAACTCTTGAAAATTGGCTAAGATGAAAAATCATATCTCTCTCACTAAGCTCAGTAGCCACTTTGCCACTTTTGGACGTGTGTTTTCCTTCCCAAAAGAACCCGAATGTCTCTGATACAATACTCCCTTTTAGACGTATTGTTGCTTTTACTCAAGAATGATTCAGACAGGTTTGAGAGATGAAAATCTTTAGGTGGAAAGCCAATCCTTTGGGAGATTTTTGTCCGTAGCCTATACGGACCTATCCCGTAGTTGCGCTCTTAATTTTATCTTAAATTCCTAGCTAGAAGAACTCGCACCTCTACTCAAATCAATAAGATCTGTACCATTCGCAATTAACCGTTCCAGCTAGTGCTTAGTTGGGAATGCTGGGCCTTATAACTACATGGAGATGGGTTTCATTTTATTATTTGACACGATCCAGTGTGACACCACAATAATGTTGCTCAACTGGGCTGATAGGAGAGCCTATTGTGGATTTCCATTTTTTTCCCTAGGTTTATGGCTAGTGATGTTGAAGTCCTTTTAAAGTCTTCTATTAGGCCTCATACCTATTCCTTGTAAACAGGAGTTAGGTCGCATTAGATTACAAACCTGTTGTCCCCTAAGAAGAATTTCTATGCTTGAGCTACGGGCTATCCCCACACACTGTAAGTTGTTAATGTCTTTTTCTTACCAATTAACGTCCAGGACTCCGAGAGCCCATATTCTACTATGTTGTGAAAAAATAACCCAACTAAATCTATAGGGACTCAAACATGCGACAACCCCGCCGCTGCTCACTTCGCCCTAAGACCAACCATAAAAAACAATCTCCATACCTTGGGTCCACTTTATTTCTGGCTGTTGGTGAGGTGGGAGATGGAAGGTGCGTGGAAGGGCTTGGGGGAAGGGTTGAATATCTCTTCATGTACGCCCAATACACCCGTCACAGGTACCACTAGGCGTGCGGTCCGACGGGCGACCGCCTAGTAGTAAATCGATAAATGCGTGTATGTTTTAGCCCCAATCATTCACGTGTTAAATCTGGGATGATTGAACCTTGGTACAGTGTCTAAGACATTTAGACACTCTTTATCAAAAAGGAGGAACAGCGAGGAAGAGCGTCTGACAATTTATGTTGATGGGCTGGAACAGTAAGCAGACTCAAGTGGAATCATTGATAATAGGCCGCATGAACGGTCAGTAAGCGGCCCCCTCAATTATGGCTTAGGCCATCTTATCCATGATCCAACATGTGTGACCAATATGTAATAGCACCAACCAATTTGGACATGAAATCTCTTGATAAACATAGGCAAAAAGGGGTGGAAATTCAATCAAGAACTATACACAAGGACAGTGACATTTGGGAAATGCATTTACAATGAGGATTAACCCTTCTTTGAGACCCCAACTGTTCCAAATACTTCGGCAGCGGCAGCTTCACAAAAATCCTCTTAGGACCACTTCATCACTCGATCCCCAACTTATAGCTATTGCTTAGGCATGACTGAGTACTTCCCCTGAATTGATCATGAAGTTGTTTTAAGTGGTTCCTTGAAATAAATGACAAATAGGAAAGTGGAGGCCTAAAAATTCTTGGCTTGGTGACCCCCATCTTGTGGACTGCATTAGTGAGAACTTTCCCTATCTTTAGTGATCCAATCGAGGAAAACCATGGCCCATTACAAACTTGCAACAAATCTGTGGTCCTAGGATTCCAGTGACTCCCAATGAAAATTCTCCATGCGTTTTTCATCTAATCATCTTCTTTCACCATTATCTGGTTATACCCCGAGTAGCCATCCAGGAGAGAGAATATTTCTGAACCGGCTACCACATGCAATATTTTCTCCATTGAAGGGAGTGGATAGTGGTCTTTGAGAGATGCCCTGTTTAGGTCTCAAAAGTCCACACACAACCTGATTTCTCCATTCTTCTTTTGGAATGACACAAGGTTTGTAACCCAACTTGAATGGGAATATAATGCTTGCCTTTATTATCTTGTTTGATTATTTCTTCATAAGAGGCTCACTGTGAGGGTTGAATGGTATTTTCTTTTTCTTGATGGGCTTAGCATATGGATCCAATTCTATTATATATTTTTATAACTTTGGATTGAATCCTCACAAATCTTCATAGCTCCAGGTGAAAAAAACTGAAAAACTCTTGGAAAATTTGCATGAACTCATATCTCTCCTGCTCAGTGGCCACTTTGCCAATTTGGAGTGTTTTTCCTTCCCCAACCGAAATTGTCTCTAAATATTCTCCCTTTAGCTGTATGTTGGACTTTTCCTTCAAGAATTGATCATTCAGGTTGAAGATGAACTCTAGTGGAACCAATCCTTTGGGAAGATTGTTTGTCCGTAGCTATACTACCTAATCCCCGTATTGCTGCTCTAATTTATCTTAATTCCTAGCTAAGAACTCCACCTCTTACTAAAATAAATTAACGATCTGTTGATCATTCTCAAACACTTTCTAGCTAGTGTTGTTGTTTGGGACTGCTGGCCTTATAATTACATGGAGATGGGGTTTCATTTTATTTATTTTGATACTATCCACCACATAGAATGTTGCTCCAACTGCTGAGAGCCTATCTGTGGATTCATTTTTTTCCCTAGGTATGGAATGTATGTTGAATGCCTTAAAGTCTTCTATTAGGTCCCATAACCTATTCTTGTAACTCATGAGTAGGTCATTCATTACAACATGTTGTCCCCTAAAATGATTCATGATTAGCTCGCTATCCCAAAACACCTGTAAGTTTTTAATGTCTCTTTTCCTAACCCAATGAAGTCCATGGACTAGAGCCTCATATTCTACTATGTTGTTCGAAAATACAAACTAAATTCTATAGGGACACTAACATGGAACCCCGCCTGCTCCTTTCCTGCTTCTCAAACCATAAAAAAAATCTCCATACCTTGTTGTCATCTTTATCTTCTGGCTTGGTGAGGCTGGGAATGGGTGAATTCTCTTCATGTACGCAATACACTCCTAATTCAGCTTCCTCCACCTCTTTGTATGGATCAAATGCATGTATTTTGTTAGCCCAATCATCAAGTGTTAAATCTGGAATGCCTTTAACCTTGGTACATGTCTACTGACATTTAGACATTTTTCTTGATCAAAGGCCGATCAATTTATGTTGATGGGGCTAGGAACATGCAGCTCAATGTGGAAATTAGAAATAGGCTCCGACCTAATTATGGCCTTAGCTCCATACCTTGTCCTGAATAACATGTGTGACCAATCTGTAGATAGACACCAACCAATTTTGGCCATGAAATCTCTTGATAAACATAGGGCAAAAAGTGGTGGCAATTCAATCACGAAATATCCTACAAGACAGTGACATTGGGAAATGCATACAATGTTAGGATTAACCCTTTGATGACCCCAACTGTTCCAACTACTGTCGCAGCTAGCTTCAAAAATCCTCTTAGGACTATTTCATACTCGATCCCCAACTTATTAGCTATTTGCTTAGGCATGACTGAGCTACTTTCCCCTGAATTGATCATGCAGTTGTGTACTAAGTGGTTCCTGATAATAAATGACACATAGAAAGGTGGAGGCTTCAAATTCTTGCTTGGTTGACCCCCATCTTGTTGTACTGCATTAGTGAGAACTTTCTCCTATCTTTAGTTTGATCCAATCGAGGAAAACCAATTGGCCATTACAACTTGCAACAAATCTTGTTGTCCTAGGATTTCCAGTGACTCCCACATGAAAATTCTCACATGCGTTTTCTTCATCTAATCGATGATGTTGAAAAGGGATGGATTATATTTTTGTTTTCCTCTAGATGGTATGACCTTTTCTTGCATTTTAATGGGAACTGGTGCTTGGATTGTTGCAATGGGTGCCTTAGGTTGATTTGATACATTTGTGGATGCACTTGTCTTATTAGCACCTTGTGGCACGAGAGTTGCTTAGAAACTATAGGGTTAGATGAATCTCCTTCCTCAATGTCCCTCTTCTTTGAACATGTATTAACATCCATACCCTGGAAAGGAGATTGATTAACTTTGTAGAAATCTTCTATTTTTCAATTAACCAACATGGTTTCCATTGGAGGTACATCTTGTTGGATTTATAGCTATTGATTTCCTTCTTAACTTGGTTTTTGGGACACACCGATGGTCAGCACCATTAAAGACTGATTTAGTGCACCATTGAAACACATTGATTGATTGTGAGGTAGATTACAGGGGTAAGACCACTCATACTCCTATGCCATGTTGTTTTGAGTTGGAAACGAGGATCTTGATGTTGAAACTACATTCAAATCATATGGTCGGAATGGCTTGGTAGCCCAAGGTTGTCCTTGGTTCAGGTTTTGATTTACAACCTGATTTGGTGGTCTATTTTGCTGATACAGGGACTTGGATTGATACTAAGTTTGAGGATGATACGGTCTAGAACTCTGAGCCCGTTGTCTTTTTATAGTCACTAGCTCATTTCCTAGGTTATGGAGTTACTTCATAACCTCCTACAATTATTTAAAAGTGCTTGAAGAAGTTGATTCCTCATTGTTGCTTTGATTTATCGGAGCTGGAATGGGATTCAACTCGGGTGTTTGACTAGTTGTAGGAGTTCCCATGTCTAGATAAGGAGGCATTTATTACCTTGGTGCAAGCTTATGATCTTGAATCAAGCAGTTTTCCACCATGATAGCTATGTCGTAGGCCCTTGACAACGTTGTTACTCCCATTGATTGGATCATCATAGAAATGTTAGAATTCATACTCTTCAAGAAATAAAGGAACACTCCTTTGGTAGTTGGTCTGACATCTATTGAAATCCTATCCCATGTCCATTGGAAACATAAATTAAAATCTACCATTTCCTCGTTAGGAGCCCTTTTGATTGTAATTGTTTTCCCTCTCCGAATTGGTTGCAAAGAGCTGAACACAATTGATTCCAATTCTAAATAGACCCTGTTGTTAGGCTCCTGAACCATTGTAAGGACTTACCCTTGAAATATGAAGGCAACAATTTGGCTGCGACATCCATTTCATTGATTTCATGAATCACACAAACATTCACAATGTCTTGGATGTGGTCAATATGGGTAGTATTTTTTTCTCCTATGAAATAGGGAAGGTTCTTTAGTGCTGCAATCGGAATTGGATTTTGAGCATTTATGGCAAGTGGACTACTGCCCGTGAAGTTGACAAAAGGATTAGGTGGTCCCTGAGGTGGTTGTTGTTGTAGATGTGCCATAATGATTGGCCTAAGAACCCTATTTGATTGGAGAAAAGGTATACCAGGTGGAGGTGTAGACAAATTCCTATTAGGAGGAGATGGTGATATTTGTGGTCTTCTTCCTCTTCTTCCTCTTCCTGGTGATAATTACAAGTAGACAAATAGTCCCTCTTCTCTAGTATTAGACCTAGTTTAAACTCTTCTCATGTACTTGGGAAACCTAGTCTCCGAAACTAGAGATTCTAAATTCTATCCCTTCAGAGTCACCAGATGTGTTAGGAAATTACCCTCAAAAGATCAAGGTTTTTCCAAGTCACACACTAGACTTGAAAAAATTAAAATGGAAAATTTGAAGGCCCTGTATATTTGAATTTTTAGAGGTTGAAAATAGTTTTGAAATGACGGTCCTGAAAAACCCAAAAATGAAAGACTTCTGAATGTCAGAAACCTCGAAATACAAAGTTTGGAGAACCCCAAAATCATGAAACCCAAAATTCTGAAATCCTGAGATGTCTGAAATCCTGAAATCCTGAATGTTAGGAATATTATAGTGCTTCACATATTTATGTGTGTGAATAATAATTACGTGTGTAATTATTATTGTTGTGAGATTATTGTTAGAGTTGTTATAATATATTGTTTCAACAATATATTATTATATGTATTGTTATGTGTGGGTTACGTGAGTTATTCCCACCCCACAAAATTAGGCTTGGTTGAGATTTTGTAGTTGAGTTAGTTTCCTAAATTCTAGGGAAACTCCAGCCTATATATTAGGCTATTGTATTGTGTGAAATATATAGAATACAATTATATTATTTCTTGTGTTCGGCTCTCTTCTCCTTCTGTATTTTCTTGCTCAGACTTTGAGAGGTCATTTCATTTGGCATCAGAGCATGGTGATTTGATCTAGTTCCTTTGCTGAAATGGAAGCTTGAATTTTGTGAGGGGCAGCTCTAGTGTTGGTTTGGTTGCCCGCGTATGTCATATTCCCCTATGCAGTCTTGAAGTGTATATTTTCTATAGTTTTATTATGCTTGACTCACTCTTTCCATTTGGTTTACAAGCTCTCAAAGAAACCACTGCTCTCTCGTAATCTTAGCATTGGAAGGTCTATATATTGCTTAAAATCTGTCTCATTAAAACATTCTTAACTTTCTCATTTCTCAATGAAATTGAGAAAAGTAAAGTGTTCCGGAAAGCTTGAAATGTGAGGAATAAAACCCAGAAAGTGTTTGGAACAAATATTTTTCGTGAATTAGCAGCTCATTACGGAAAAGTGACGTTTTCTAGAAGTGATTTATCATTAATACATGTGAGAAAGGTACAGATCTTTGAGGAAACTACTATAGTTGAAATTGCTCAGCCTGGGAGATTTGATGCGGAGCAACAAAGAAAGAGAAAAGAAGTAAACTGTGAGTTTTTTGCACAGTCAACTCTTATTGGCCAATTTTTTCATAAAGACTATAATTTTGAAAAATTATTTTTTCCTATAGTTTTTATTTAATAATTGCATTTAGAGGGCAATTATTACATTTTTTGGGGAAATTGATTTTTTTTGAATCTTCATTTCCTCCCAATTCTAACGAGTGGTCACATGATAAGTTTTCTCTCTATTTTGAGGAAAATTTTAATCGTTGTGTCAATTTTAATTAAATTAAGCCATTTTAGGGGAAATTGTAACTTCAATAACTTTTACACGGTAACTCAAAATCGAGCGCCACTTTTTTTCAAAAGTGTATATTTTTTTATTTCCGTCCTATTGGTTCTAATTTTGGAAGAAAATAAAAAACTTTGAAAATTACCCTCTATTTTGGCCATCTTGTGGACGCATTATCGGTTGTACCCAACATCCTTAAATAAAAGGTTTCACATTGAGGGGAGAATATCAAATACAATGTGGAAACCATGTAGTCTCATGTTCAGATTCAAATGAGTTAAGCATCCATATACTGGAGGCAGGAGGCATCGGAGGTTGGAGGTCATTCATCGACCTCTTGTCAGTCGCCAACGATGGGGCCGCACAGATGGTTTGGTGACATGTGTGTGTGTGTGTGTGTGTGTGTGTGCAATTTTATTTTAATGCTTCTAGTGTGGTTCAGTTTGTAATTTTGAATTAGTGGAAATTTCACATTGAGGGGGGGAACATGATCCAATGTTCCATTTCCATTAAGTCATCTTTTTCTATGTATGTACGAGCAACAAATATCACCAAAATTTCCTATGTTATTCCCTACGGTGAAATGTGATGAGGGCTAATAATAGTACTTGGCACATCATGATGTGGTTGTAGGTAAACCACTTGAAAACCTTCATTTGTGGTTTGTGGTAAACCAATAGCAAAACCACCATTCTTGGTTATTGGTAATCCATTTGCAAAACCATCACTTTGTGGTTTGTGGTAAACCAATTGCAAAACCACCATTCTCGGTTTGTGGTCAACCATTTGTAAAATCATCCATGAGGTTTGTGATCATCCTATGAAAATCACCAGATCATGAGCAGGTGCAAGTATAAAGGTAGGTTTTCCCTATGTTCGCACTAAGGGGGGGAATGTTAGGAATATTATAGTGCTTCACATATTTATGTGTGTGAATAATAATTACGTGTGTAATTATTATTGTTGAGAGATTATTGTTAGAGTTTTTATAATATATTGTTTCAACAATATATTATTATATGTATTGTTATGTGTGGGTTACGTGAGTTATTCTCACCCCACATAATTAGGCTTGGTTGAGATTTTGTAGTTGAGTTAGTTTCCTATATTCTAGGGAAACTCCAACCTATATATTAGGCTATTGTATTGTGTGAAATATATAAAATACAATTATATTATTATTATTTATTATTTCTTGTGTTCGACTCTCTTCTCCTTCTGTATTTTCTTGCTCAGACTTTGAGAGGTCATTCCAATGAAACCCAAAATTAATAAATTCTAGAATTTCGAAAATCAAAATTTCAAAAAACTAAAAATACCCTTTTGAATATTAGCCTCCAATCTATCTACTGGTGAGATTTGGACTTGTTTTGACCAATTTAACCCCTTGAAAATTGATTTTGGAGTTCATCCTGAGAGGTGAAAAGTTTGAAATTGGAAATCTATAGTTTTCTAAGTCCGAATTTCTTGAAAACACCTTCAAAGCTCATGGAATGACTTTTAGTCCTACCGGACGTGCCAAAAATGTTATGGAAAAATCACAACACCGTTGATTGCTTGCAAGTGAAAGGTTGAGGTAGTAAGTGCGATTTATCAAACATGGAGTTATCCCAAAGTGTGTGAATTTGAAATTAGGATAACTCTCCAGAGAAGGCCAGATTCTTATCCTATCCTAGTGCAAACTACTCCAAACTGCAAAGATTTGCAGATCTAACCCTAATCTAATATTTTCCCAAGGACATAGAGTTAGAGAAAATGCATGAAACTGAAAACATACTCTAAGGGAAGGTGATGCACCAGGAAGGATGTTGAACAACTTGCACAATAAACACATCACCACTAGAACCTTGTGATGAAAATGATAAAAATACACAATAACCTTGCATATACTGAAAGATCAGAAAATTGCAATTAAACACAAAAGAGGGTTTGAAACATCCACATATATGATTTTATTGCTCTCAAAGTTGATACCATACATCACATTTAGGGCCATAGGCACAAATTTTACATTACAATATTCAAATAGGGAGGTTTGAAATCTCCAAAAATCTTTTACAGATAGAAAAGAAGGGAGGGACATATAAAATGGTGTCCAACCTTTTAAAATGATCCCTTCCTTACAATATATAGGAAGAATGAAAAAAGGTAGAGAGTGGAATTCAAAATATTTCTTCAACCACCCAAACATGCATTAAAAGCACATGCAACAATGATGGGTGCCATTGTAAAACCCATACCTCCATGTACTTTGGCTTGTTGGGGAAGAAAGAAAGCCCATACCTTCATCATTTTGGTAGGTGAGAAATTTGGAAACATTCCTCTAAAATGGTGGACTATATTTCCTCATTTTGAAATACTTAACCTTACTAAAATCAAGGAAAATAGTCATTTTGTGTAGAGGACACTGAGAGATTTCTAAAAAGTCATATTTTGTGCAAATCTATGCTCCCAATCAAAAGTTATGGCCATTTGAAGATGAGGATGCCATTCTGCAATAAATGCGGGTGGTTGATCTTCTTTTTCAGACTCCAACCATGCATTGCACCCTCCGAAATCTGAAATTTCAGACTTTCAGGATTCTGAGCTTTGGGCTTCAGAGATCACTATCACTATTCATCTTCCCAAGTTCATAAAACCTCTGAAATGCTGAAACCCTAAAATCTGAAATTTGGGCTTTGGGTTTCAGACTTCAAGCTATGATTTGCATGCACTAGGGCTTCAATGTTCCGAAATGCCGAAACCTTGGAGTCCAAAATTCAAACTTCAAGTTTCAGACCTTTGTGTTTTCGGGGGATTTGGACATTTGGGTTTTGGGATTTCAGGAGTTCGGGTTTCGAGGGTTCGGGAGTTCGGGTTTCGGGGTTTCAGGGGTTCAAATTTTTTTTAGGAGTTAGGGTTTTAAGATTTCAAAAGTTTGGGTTTTGGGGTTTTGGGGGTTTGGGTTTTGAGTTTTTTTCATCCATCCGGTAGTCGCATATATCCAAAAATCCTAAACCTTGAAGTCTGAATTTCAGACTTCACGTTTCGGGCTTTTCCCCTCCCTACGTGGCATTGTTCATCACTCTGAGCTCATGAAACCTCCAAAACTCTAAAACCCCAAACTTTGAATTTCAGATTTTAGGTTTTAGAATTCCTGATCCTTTTTTCCCACTTCTTTCCACCGAGTCCCCAAATTTCACCTTAGCCTACCTCTGAACTTCCCCACCCTTGAAGTTTGAATTTCAGATTTCAGAGCTTCTTCATTTCCTGAACTCCTTTGCAATGTGCTCAGCTTGCTTCCCTGACTTTCTCAGCTCAATGCCAAAATGTGACCTCCCATGGCCGATTCGATCCTTCTATTTCTTCATGCGAGGCATGTTCATCCCATTTTTCCTGAGGGGAAAAATTGGGTAACAATTCCTTTCTTGTAATGTAAGAAAAATTATAGGTTGTTTGACTCAAGTTTAATCCTTTCATTAGGTGCAAATGAATGTTCATGCTCTCAATGAGTGATAATTGGATTAAAACCATTAATATATATTCCATTAGTTTTGATTTGTTAATCTTACTAAATAATCAAAGTGAGAAAATTGAGAGCATTATGGTTATGATACTACATTTTATTCAAAATTAATATTCATAAAAATGAAATAAATACGATTGATATCATTTTGGATCGAATCCTAACACCCGATAAGGTAATTGTTTCTACCCTACTTTGATACATAGTAATGAAGACTAAAGGTTTATGACCTATTGAGATTGTTCCTCTAAATATGTTAAAATAGGTTTGGATGATTTGTAATAATTTCCTTCAGTTAGTATTGTAAATATAAATAATAATTAGAGTAAGAGACAATAGACCCTTGGTGTAGTGGTACTCTATAAACTTTTTCAATCATCCCAATCTATCCCAATCTTTACTAGACCAGGTAGAACTCGCAATGACCTTTGAGACTACATTTATTCATGGAAATGACTATCGTGTTGTAGGGCATACTTACATTTAGGAAAAGCGTGATCCTTCCCATTTGAATTTGATACCTTGTCGAGGAATTACCTAGTGAATGCTAAACTTTAAATATTTTACTTTTTTTTGTTAAAGCCATATAAGCCTATTGAACATAGAATATCTGATATACACATATTTCACATTGTCTTGTATAAATAAAAATTCTTAATGATCACTAACTCCATCAATATGATTTGTTTCTCAAATGCTTTATTAAAAATAAGAAACATTAAATCTTAGCGAGCTCAACGTTATTCCATTCAATGGCTGGTAATGAATAACAAGGAATGTGTTAAGCTATCCTTCCAATATGTGTTTGATAGCTTGTTGAGGATTTACCTAAAAAACACTAATATTTAAATATATTACTTTGATTTATTATAACAATATAATCCTTTGGACTACAAAATTTCCACTGCACACATATTTCACATCGACTCATATAAAAGAAAATTCTTAGCCACCACTAACTCCATCAATATGTTTTTTTCTCAAACACTCTATTCAAAATAAGAAACATTAGATCTTAGCGACCTCAATGCTATTCATTTCAATTAGTGTTAATGAACAATAAGGAATGTGTTAAACTATCCTTCCCATATGTATTTGATAGCTTGTTGAGGCATTACCCAACGACCGCTAAGATTTAAATATCTTAATTTGATTTCTTAAAGCAATATAATACTATTGACTATATAATGTCTAATGCACACATATTTCACATCGACCTGTATAAAAGAAAATGTTTAGTGACTGCTAAGTCCATCAATATGATTTGTTTCTCCAATGCTCTATTCAAAATAAGAAACATTAGAGCTTGGTGGCCTCTAAGCCTTTCCTTTCAATACTTCTTAATGTACAACAAATCATAGTGAATCCTAGTGACATTTAAGCTCTATTTTTCCTACATTCCTTTCATACAATGTAAATAACATTATAGGTTTCCAGATTCAAGGATAATCCTTTCAATAAGTAAAATGAATTCTGATCCTTTTAATGCATGATAATTGGTTAGAACACTTTTGGATAAGTTCTGCTAGTAGCCTAAGAGTAAATCCAATTCAAAAGTTATATCAAACCAGTTGAATGTCAGATACAAAATTTAATGGAGAATTGTGCTTGATACCATGTATAATTTAAGCCTAACGATCACTAACCATTAAGTTAATTACTCTACAATGATTCAAAGTAAGAAACTCTAGATATTGACAACCTATCATCACCAATCTGACACTATGATAATTCTCCACCGGGAACTCGTCATGCTATGATTATTTACTAATGCACAACTTTTAGTTTGGTGGATGTAATCTGGAAACATAGCAACAAACATAACACAAGAATACCATAGACTATGATACGAAGGAATGATAAAAAAATCTGAAATATAAGTGTAAATTATAATATTAACATGAAATTGTTACAATCTCACCCATGAGGTACTTCAAGTGTTACTAACTTCACTTGCCTTCCAACAAAAACTATGGGAGAACTTCGCAATTACACCTCTTGATGGCTTCTTTAACACACCTTCTAAATGATGGCTTCCATTACACACTTAGTCATACAATCTTTCTCACTACTTCCTTTTATGCTAAATGAGGGGGGTGGCCTCTTTATTTATAGAACTTTCAGGCTTATCCACCTTATCTCTAAGATAGGATAAGAAATATACTCTGACGAATCATATTCCATACCTTAACTCTTATCTTTACATGTAAGCTTATCTTTTAAGATAAGATAAACCTTATCATTTCACATGGGTTCCACCTTTTTAGACTTTTTACAAATAAAATACAAAAAATATTTATGACATCACTCTTTGTCCTTATTACTAATATAATATTTCTAATTCCTAATCATGTAGACCCTACTTCTCTACTTACCCTAACTTTGACATTTTAACATTACCGAACCACTTACGAAAAATATTTACTTTTTACCACAACATTCCTATTGTACTTTGACTGTTACTATACTATACATTATTGGTGGCATCGTACCGGCATCACCGTTATCTTCTATCAGATGCTACTACTAATTATACTTAACATCCTATTCCTAATACATACATTAATGAAATAGAAATTACGGAGGAAAATTTTAGTGTCGACAGACCCTTAAGATAATACTGATATTCCTTATCAAACAATGACAATCTTTTTTATACTTCATATATGAACAAATTTTTAATATGTTCTACTCCAATTATAGGTAATATGTCTTACCTTGGTAGCACTCCCTTCTAAAAAATTACATTCATTGAAGGTGCAGAGTGTTGGAAGAAAAGAGAGGAGGAATGGTTTTTTTAAATCCATACTCTTGAAAACTATCAGAATGACCTGTGGTTTTTTGTTATTGACGATCTACAAGAGGAAGTCGGTATAGTTCTATTCTCAAAAGTTATTAATTTGGGGACATTTCATGTAAAGGTTGAACACATTGACATTGAAATAAACAAGTGTCTCATCATAGATATTGAGTTGGATGTTTCTTTAAATAGGAAATGATAATTGAAAGCGTTAATAAAAAAAATTCATTCATGTTCTAAATATGGTTAGAATTTGGGGATGTTTACAAAATCTATCAATATTTTCTATGCAAATGTAAATGAAATTCATAATGACATGTTATCAATATTCGAAAAAATGTATAGATACCATAAAAACTCTTATTTTTTTCATCCTTTTCATAGAAAAGGTTTGATTTCACCTCTAAAACATGTTAAGCTATTTACTATGCTGAGGTGACCATATTTGTTTAAATTAGAGATCAAACCATCTAAATCAAAGTGGTATGGTTTAAAAAAGATCAATAAATCAACTGCATTATTAAAGAAAGCAATCACTATATTCAAGAAAGAAAAATATTCAACTATTCAAGAGTTTGATTTTTTTGTTTGAAGGTGAAGTATTTTTAATTTATGTTTCAAGGTTTCATTTAACACCTCTAAAATATCAATACCGTCATGTATATGAGGATGATGTTGAAATTCTTGTCCATTCAATGTTGATAAATGTTATTCCTACACATAGGGACACAATTCTTATTCCCTTCTTGTATTCTATGAAGAAGGCTACATAACTTAACTATTTGAAAAACCTGGATAGAGTTGATGTACAATTTTACATAATAGATAGCCAACATACAATACGTGCTCAAAAAAAGCTGGGTACAAAAACTTATAAGTCTTTACATTCAAGGATGTGGTTTTGAAAGGGTTGCATTCTGTCTACAAAAACATCTAGTGAAGCCATTGTTAATATTTTCAAAAAAAAAAATGAAGCAAAGAAAATTTGGATTGAAACCAAATTCATTGATTTGCTATATAAGGCTCAATCAGTTTTGCAATCGATAGGATGTATTGAGCGGCCAAGAGTGGAAAAAACAAAGACAAAGGAGTGGATGATATTGGATTTTATTTTTATTGCATTGGTTACTAAAATTTACTTTATTAAAATACACAAAATAAAAAACTATTTATCCTTTGAATACAGAGCTTTGAGAATCAATGCCTTGCAATTTTTCGTTGTGTAAAAGCTAGAGAGTCTATATGATAAATGTAAATTTCTATTGTTTCGTGATGATATATGGAATAAATGGACAACAAACTTTTAGTTTTTTATATTAGGTGGCCTTGCTTGTTCACCATTTAAGAATAATCATCTAAATTTTATCCAAATTCATTGACAATATTTACAATGAATTATTTAAGGGTTGCAAGAGGAAAGACCGATGAAGAACTATCAGTATTCGCTGATAAAGTGTAATTAGGGGATGTATGACTAATTGGATCTATGAAGCATGCGTCATATAAGAGAAATTTTAATCTTACTTCCAGAGAGTAAAAGGAGACATAAAAATCAGAGGAAAAGTTCTAAAATATTTGAAAAATAAACATCCCAATAATATTGTATCAACAACATGCAGTGAATAGAATGTAATTGAAAATTTTGGATTGCATGAATTACAATACCGCCAGTTGTCTGTAATCTTGGGTGAAGATAGAAAAGGTAAAAGAAAAGATGATTCTTAAGGAGGTGAAAAATCAGAAAAAATGAAAATAGACCCTAAGGGGGAAAAAGTTCTTCCCACCAAGGCTAAAAGAATATTAGACAAATATATGATTTCAATAGATGAAAATATACTAGATAGGATGAAAAAAAAAAAATTTTAATTGTCAATGTGCACATCCCTTTAAACTTGTGTCAACTTTATCAGCTATTCCTTCAACTAATCTGTTCAATGTTGAATTTGTGATCGTCGATTTTTGCAATTTGTCTAATGATAGTTATTTTGATGCAATAATGGACTTGCTAACACTTGTCGAATCCATTGTTTTGAATTGCATTATTATCGTTATCATACCAATTTCTTATTAAAAAACGTTAAGATAAATAATAAAAGGATACATCGAAAAGCTTAAAGAAAACGGGGAATCAATTATGGATAGCTGCTATAGATTATATGACAACAAGGGGAAGCTTAAAATTTTGTGTCTTATGTACACATTAACTGGTGTGCACAATTGTAATACTAATGATGATGAGAGAGAAGAAGTCACTAGGGATTGGATGGAGAAATTGCCACAAACATTGGTAAATTCAAGCGAAATCAGCCTACAAAGAAATATCCATCCTTTTATTTGTGAATAATCTAATGATTTCTAGTCTCATATTTTCATTTGCTATTGTTCCAAAAATTCAACAATAATTGTGCTTTATGGTGATACTGTTGCATTGCATGTATTAGTTGAGTCCTATCTAACTATTATTTTATTGTTGAAACACATTATCAAGAAATGTTTTTAAAACATTACTATTCTAATTTGAAAAAAGGTTCATCGATGTGGACAACTTGAAGGAGTGACTTTTTGAAATGGCTTTCAACAAATATAAGCTACTTATACATTCAATATTTATACAGGAAACCAAAAAACTAAGGAAGTAACCATGAGCTCTAAGCAACATAAAATTATTGGATATGACCACATTTTTTTATTAATGGTAAATAGTTTTGAAGGGACTATACCCTGTTTACATAGAGGGCCTAAAAGCCAGATAAAACATTAATAGGTTCCACAAAAAATGGATCAACATCCAGAATAGGTGTTAAAGCTAACCGTAACAAAAAATTTACTACAAAAAAGTAAAACAGAGCATGCACTACAACAATGCAGCCAAAAAACAACAAAAAAACAGCAAAAAGAACGATGAAAATTAACATTTGCAATGAAGACCTCCTTTACTTCTTGGCAGCTCTGGTAATTTTGGATTTAATAGTTTGTAGTGAGGTAAAGAGAGCCACTATTGTCATGTGTGTGGGATCCTTAGTATCCAAATTTTCTATGGTTTGACTACTCTCCTTGTCCATTCCCCATAGAGTGTCCAAGATCCCACTAAGCACAGAAATGCTACGAACATGTTGTTCAAGGAAATCATTGATTGCATTAAAAATTTCCATGTTGTGATCATGGCGATCATTTGCTCTCCCCAGATGATTTTCCAAGGAGTTAAGATTTATGTAGATGTCCTCAACTTGCTTATTGCCAAGATCAGTATCATCTTCCATCTTCCTTTTGCCTTTTTTCTTGGCCAAATGTTGCACTTCTTCTTTCAGTTTCATCATTTCATTCTCCAAGGTTTCCAGCCTTTAGGAAGTACTGTTTCCTTCTTTTTGTAAGGCCTCTTCATGGCCTGCACTACTAATGTACAATAGGTTTTGGACAACTTCCAATTCCTTATTGCTACGAAGGACTCTTCCCGAAATAGGTGTGTCCATTTGGGCTTCTTATTGGATATGACCACATTATTGATGTAAAACCAATTCAAATTGTCACTACACAACCAATTCTTGATGAAACTGCAAAAACAAATGATAAATCATTTTAAAAACAAATCGGTGATTGACCTTCAATTTTCTTATAAATATATTTACTGCACTATGTTTTCAATTGCAATGGTTTTCATTTATTTAACAATACTCTATTTTATATAGTTTGATGAAAAAAATGGAGGATATGGGTACATCACGTAGGAATACACAATCAAATATCGGTATGTTAGTCATGTAAATTTATAAACAAAAAAAATTATAAGCCCCACAAACTTATAAGACATGCAATATTTATGTAGACACCCAAAAATGAAGGAAGTAACCATGGATGGCATATGTATATCCAACACGAATACACAGTCAAAACCTGGTAAGTTTTCCTTGTGTATTTATAAAAACCATTTATAAAGCCCATAAATTTATAGGAAACAATACAACTAACTCTAGAAGAAGGACCATTTTAGAAGGAGGAATGACCGAATATCCTATTTCTTATGTTCACATGAGACCAATTCCATACAAAGCATGATGGCCTCTAACAGTCCATAATTTGTAGTTGCCGTTTGATAACTAACATATATTAGTTTTGATGATTGGCATAAAATAGAAGATAAAGTTTAAGGATATCCATTTGTAAGATATGATAACAATATAAGGCAAAATATAAAACTTGGTGGACATTATCCATCCACATTTGATACAATAGTTGTTAGACTTGGTGACCACCAAGCACAATTTACCCGTTGCATACTAGTTAATTACATTGAATTGATATTGTGTTTCCATATGAAATTAATAATTTCAAAATGATCCCACTTTTCAATCCTACATAATGAATAATTACATTGAGTTAAACTTGTTTTGGCTTCCGTAATTAATACTTTCAACATCATAATAAAGATAACTACATAAGGCTTGATCCTGCTCGTGGGTATGTACAGAAGCACTTGGCTAGCCTCATCAAAGGTTGTCCAACCAATAAGGGAATATCCTAGGAGTCTCTAATCGAAATCAATATCTCAGAAATGTGGTCCACCAAAGGGTGGTTCAATGAATAGAAGTGTAGCCTAGCGGTTGCAAAACTTCATTCACAAGTAAGAGAACAATTGGTTTTGAATTTACCATATTACCACGGAGACCACTACACATTTTTAATTGTTCTTTCATTTACCAAAACATGAAATCAATTATGAATTGATTAATGTTTAATTGAAATAGATTTTGCATCAAAATAACCAACATCGAGTAAGCGTGATGCAAGCTAAGATGTAAGCTTAATCTGTAAGTGGTAGCCTCCTAAATTGTTGTTCATTTCAATTGGTTATAATTAAAATGTGGCTGATTAAAATAAAAATTATTGACTTCCTTGCAGTTAGCCAAAAGAATTATTTACTTATTTTATATTTGGAGGGCATGTTCTATGATAAAAACTAACCATCCTCTAAGGAGATGACATTCAAGTTCAACAAGGAGACTATCACCCTGCAAGGAGGCTTGAAAGAATTTATAAAATTATTATCATCAAAATTGGAAGTGGGATTTTGGTGCAAAAATCTCAAATTTTTTGAGCTTGAAAACCTAACAAAGGCCTTCAATAAAAAATTATCGACTAAATTGAATTCAATACTCACTTGGGGAAAATACCATTGCAATATAATAATAGGAATTGCAATAATAGATCTACAAAAGGTTTAGAGTATAAATGTTGTTCCTTTCAGCTCTAAAAACACATTGTGTATTACATAAGGTGCAAAGGGAAACCATCCTAAAAATTTTATGCTTGGGAGGAAAAGCAGAGGAGAATTATTCTAAAGATACATGGTTGATGACCGATTTGTACAAAACATTATCAATAATAGTGTCTCAGGGATTGAATGTTGTAGAGGGCAGAAAATATTTGGAGCAAGAAAATACTAAATAACTATTCACAATTTCAAAATTTTATAATGAGGACATTCATATGTTCTCTCTTTATTTTGCATGTTGAGATTATACATTTATAAGTTGGGAGTATTTATATCTTCACTATGTATAAGTTGATTGTATGAATGTATAAGTTGAGTGTGGGAATTATATAAAATTTATTGTAACAATATTTTGAACTATTTTTATTGATCAAATTGGAAATCCTAAATTAATTCCGAGATATTTTTATAGATGCATTTGGGAAGCCTAGAAAATTAATGGTTTTGGGAGTTAAAGGTTTGCTGTTTAGAATTTCTTGTATTGGCTAGAAAATACCTCGTAATAGAGTTCCAAATTTTACACACGGGAACTATAAATACTTTGAATGAGTATTTAGTGATGATTTTGAGAGTTAAAGGTTTGCTGTTTAGAATTTCTTGTATTGGCTAGAAAATACCTCGTAATAGAGTTCCAAATTTTACACACGGGAACTATAAATACTTTGAATGAGTATTTAGTGATGATTTTATAAGAACAACAATAGAACACTTTGACATTGCCTTATGGTCTACATGTATAGATCCAATACTTTTGAAGTACAATTTCATCAAAAAATTTAGTTGGTTGCGAGATATCCATTTCATGTTCGTTTGGGGAAGAGGATATTTTTGGTAATGTATATGGTGAAAAATATGTTTTTTTGGAAGCAATAGGGACTGGGGGGTGAATCAATCCACTAAAAATTTATTCTATTTCCATTCATTATTCATAATCATTCATGCAACCATTTAATTAAAAATTAGCCATATATGTGTTTACTTAAGCATTGAATCAATCATACACAAGGGAAAGAGAAAGAGAGTACACAAGAACACAAAATTTAAGTGGGAAAACTTAAAGGGTGAGGAAAAACACTAAATTTGTTTATGATATTACTCACAACAAAAAATCAAGTGAATTTACACATCACAAGAGATTTCTTTAGTGAGGTACCAACCCCACAAGGAGCACCAACCCCTAAACCCTTGTTGATATCAATCACAACAAGAGACTTGCATGAATATGAATCATCAAAAAATATTTTGATAAGTATATCACTGAATATGGCTATAAAAACTCAGCTGATGGTGATCACAAGATTCAACCTCAGACTCCTTCAAACCCTCTTCAAACACACCTCCTTCTAGCTTGCTCAATCTTGAAATTTCATGACCTGATTTGATCACAAACCCTAACAAAAATAATATATAACTTTTTCAAACTATTTCTCACTTCATCTAATCTGATTTTATGCCTTCATACCTATTTCATACTCCCACTTAGGGAACACTTTTTCCCTCTCACTTAGCTAGTTCAAATTTGAACCAAAACACTTGCTTTATACCCTTCTCAACTCAAAAACATAAGAAAATTTTGTCTATGCAAAGGATCACGACCAAAATAACATAAAAAAATAACAATAAAATCATTCAAATTCATATCATGGACCCATTTAGGTTAGCCATGATCAAACACACTAAACAAGCATAAAATTTACTAAAAACCCCATCACTTAGCTCGTCAAAGACCAAAAACATCATCACCATGATTATTCAATCTTCCAAATGCATAAAAAATATAAAATATGAAATTAAAACATAATACATGGTCATACATTATCTTTCACCAATCAAATTATTGATAACACTACCAAGAAGGCTCTTATTTCTCAAAATAATTGTTTCAAGGAACTAGTATTCACATATCATGCCTTCTAGATCAAACCTAAGAACATATCAAACTATGGAATGTAGAAAATGATTTGAAATAAAATGATCTTTATATCACATCCATGCTTTATCTATATCTAATTAAACATCCATACATGTAAACTGCACTACCAACTTTCCTCTTCAGTAAATTGAGGTTGGCTAGAAAGTAGTTTTTGGGAACTCAACTAGTTTGCACCCTTTGATGTCACTTTAAATACCTCCAAAGTGCCTTCCAATAGGAACAAAAATAATACCTCATTAATTATAAAACTTGATATAAAGCATGAAAAAAATCAAACCTTATGCATATTCTACCCCCATCTTCCTAGGCAAAGAAATCCTATCCTGAAAAACAAGAAACTTTCTTCTTCATAAAATGAGATGGATGACTTATAAAATATAATAATAAAAAGACAAAATTATACCATTAGAAATATATATGAATATACTTACAATAAAACCTTACATTTTCTTCCAACCTCCAGGGTGGAAGGCCTTTAACCAGGTGCATCTCTGATAACTGCTCCATTTGGGCTTGTAGGACTCAAAAACTCGGTCTTGAGCTAGCAACTTGATTCCATCACCTCCAAACATCACTTCCAAGATTTAAAAAAGAATGGAAAAACCTTATACATGTTTTCTAAGAACTTCAAAAACATTAACAACATCATGAAGAAACTCATAAACAATCACCTACCTAATGAAGCTAATCAAGACCATGCTTGACTAGGAATCTTCCAGATTTGACCTTCAAATATCAAGATCATAACTTTCTCATACCTTATCAAAAACATCAATTTTAATATTTAATTTGAAATATCTTTGAACCATGAACACAAAAATCATATTTTTTTAAAACCAAGTCTTAACTTGACATGTAGCTCCTAAAAATCCATATTTTGGCCACAGTCTACTGCCAGGCTACCCCAAAAACTAGTCCTCATAAATAGGGAAGACTTTTCCCTTTTTTACTTAAACCATGATCTAAAACTATTATTGACATATAAATAAAACTCCCATAGATAAAAACAATGTCAATTTATTTCATACCTCCTTTGGAGAACTGTTTCCTTAAATTGAACATCTTCAAAAACTTACCTTTTTGAATGGGATCCACAAATCATCACAATCTCTAATATACCTTTTTGGAAATATGGACGATTCCTTTACAATCTCAAATCATAAATTTTTTAAAATAAATCAAAACATCATCATTACACTCCTTTTTCTCCAAGTCACTTTGAGTTAGGGTTTAGCTAGGGTTTCAAAGAAACTTACCTTATTAACGATCGTTCATAAAAACTAGACATGATCAAACCACATATTTATTTTTTATAATATCTTATTAGCTCTATGGAAAAAAATTCCTCAAATCCTTTTGGTCCCATGAAAAACATACAATTCAACAAGTGAGCATCAAAAGTTCAACTTTTACCTCAAAATCACACTCTTGAAAACCCAGTTTTGCCAAAATGATGTCATACCTTGTCAAAATATTCTTCCTTTAACCTAGAACTTGTCATTAATCATCATGAAAACAACCTCTATCTTTCCATACTCACCATCTAGCTCAAATAGATCTGAAACTCTCTAGCCACAGTGACTTACCTATGCAAACCTACCTATTCTCCACTTGCTTTCTTCCCAAGGACCATGAAACACTATAAAACCTCTTAAATATGACCTGAAAGCTCATCATACAATTTTATATACCATGTACACCTGCTACCATACTTTTATAGTGACTTATCAACTCTAAAAAAACAATTTCTCCATACCATTCTTCATGCTCTAGGACTAGGAATATGTCGAGAATGACTGACTACAACCCATGACATCACATGAAATGACCATGATGACTCATTACATAGACTTCATTAAAACCTGTAAACATGCCATACGTACCATGAATGACCTCATGAAAACCTTTTACCAACTTAGGAGATCTCAACCATGACTATGCCTATCTAAACCATACTCCATGAACATCATAGAAATTCACCAAAATTGGACACTACTAATCAACCTTCATACTTGACCTTACTGAATACACCTCATGGAGACTCACATTATCACCATGACAACCTTTTCCATCAATGTAATTGACATCAATGAAAACACTAACACACAATGGACAAAAATCTTCCCCTTTTTCATTGATGACAACCACCTTCAAAAACATTGATGGCAACCATAAGACAGAACACACCTAAAAGACCTCATTTCCATTTTTTTTATGCTTTTCTCCCCCTTTTACATCTATGATAAAGGATACAATGATGAAACTAGACATGTAAAATGACAACTCACATTGACAATACAATGAAACAAAACAACTTACTTACTTGACTCACAACTCCCCCTTGGACTAAACTTTCTCTTCTTTGACTTCTGTAACAATAATAAATGATCCATGGACCTAAAATGATCATAAAAGTATGGCTCCCCCTAAACTAATAACTCTTTACTTTATCTTCATATATGTTCATTCATCATTATCTAGGCTTGAACCATGCTAGAGAAATCACAAATCTACCTTCAATACTGACCTTTCTACTTTTAGGACCATTGGACCTAAACCACATCCTTCAGTGCAATTTTCTCAAACTTCTCCATGCTCTAGAAGTGACCAATTTGAACATAACATCAATAACTCCTTATATCTCCCCTTAGAATCATATTGTCCTATATCTAACAAAAAATGCAAAACTTAAGGCACTTACCTTGCATATAATGTCATAAGAGATCAACACATCAATAACCCCTATCCTGAAACATTCCTTTCAGTGTCTTCAACCTTTTTCATGATATTATGATCTTATTTGTACATAACATTTCTCTTACGATATTTCCTTCATAAAATCAATCAACTTTGTATACAAGATCCCTTCCATTTTAGATCTTCTAAACACCTTAGTGTACCTAATAAAATGATTCAAGATGAACTCCCCCTACCTTGATAAACTTTCGCATCAGACCTATAGCACACTCTGTTTAGATGTCAATATTTGCTCATACCATTTCAACTTACTTATTTCAGACCTTTGTCAACATTCACTAATTTTATTCTTCCAAAAAACTAATATTAATCTCATACCTTTCTTGAGGCACATGATCATACCTCTTAACATTTTATGCAGTACTCATTTTCAATTTCATTACACTCATCAAGTAAAAAATACCACCTAATAGTACTTCATTTACTCAAGGTACTTTGTCTTGAATATCATTATTTCTAGAAGCCCAAATATAAAACTTGTAAAAATTCAACTTTAGCACCTTGGAGGTATTCAAAAATCACTATACCCTTCTTCATTCAACCTTTATAGAGCATACATAGATTCAATAATTCAAGGCTATGATAGTCATCAACTTCATTGAGAATAATAAATTCAACCAACTTTTTCCATTGTTTTCATTCACTAGTCTTCTAAAGATCATGCACAAATCCTTAGTGCAAACTTACTGAGCCTTAGCCTGAGTTTCTCTTAATTAACCATAAACCCAATTTTATGAGCTCAATCTAGAATGAAAATATTAGCACTAACTTATTGACAGTTCCACCAAGGATTAATAAACCAACTTACTCCTATCTCTCTACATTTGTTTAAGACTTGTGCTCTTAAGGGCAAGGTCTTGGTGATTTCATTGAATAGGACAATCTATGCACACCTAAATTACACAATGATGACATTCTCAAATCAACTCCTTTGACTGAGTATCAACTTTTCACCTTATAATCCTTTGGTTACTATTTAGTTCCTACTAGCCCTGTCTTAGGGGGTTTCAAACTCTATCTTTTCATTACCTGCAACTCATTTTCCACACAAAAAGACATCTTCCACATATCCATAGGTTTTTCCTGCAATTGAATGTTAGTTTTAGTATTTACTCCTTTGGAAAACATTCTTCAAATTCACAAGTATTAGGTAAACAAATTAGACCAATCTTCAAAGAATAGGCTATTAGCCTAGACTGTACTCATAAAGTTTTCTAGCTTTGCATAGCTTCTCAATCTCTAAAACCCCTCATATACCTTGAGATTTACCCACAACCATTAGATGATATTTTAAGAGTTGGTAAAACATTATTTTCAATGAAAATACCTCAAATGCTTGTTCTTTGTAAACTCATATGAGGGTTTTAGACAACCCAAGAGGACAAATTCTTCAATAATACCTTAGTCCTTGTTTACATCAAGGCTCTAATTTGGGCTTCATGTTTGTGATAGTCACCTTCATGATAATATTGATAGTACAAACATCTGGACTCATTAAAATTCATTAATTGCTATACATACGCTAATCTTAGTATTCTGAATCACATAACTATAAGATTCAAACCACCTAATCACATAGTTTTTTCTATGCTTAAATTATTTGCATTCTAGACTTCTTCCACATTGAAATCAATTGATGTCTTAAACTTTTTCATAATTATGCTTCTTTTATCCTTAAAATTGAAGGACCTTACTAAACTGTAGAAATCCATTCATGTATTATGAGACTAATTTCAAAACTTTGTAAACTAGTACATTTACCCTATGTATACCCTTCTATATTTCTTCACCAAACCTTATCTTCCTTTTGGCTTCAAATAGGCCTTTCCAAACATATAAGATATCTCAATCTACCTCTTATGAGACTAAAATCTACTCAAAAATGATGAGACCAACTAGTACAAAGCATTGCAACATGCTAAATTTTTTCATAAGGGTCATGATAGATAATAGAGGAATTCATTTAGAGGGTCAATCATTATACTTTTATCTTCATAGAGTCTCATACATCTTGTTACTTATAATCATGAAATTGGGGACTCTAATATTCATTTAGCATCATTATAGCTACAGTTCATACCTAGAAGGATCATTCCTCAAGCCATCATATTGAGAGACCATCTTGCTCTTTCATGAATCAACCTTGATTATTGTCATCAATGATCATGTCACTCCTTCAGCTTGATCCTCATGAATCCATCCTTCAAGCCCTTTGACAACTTTTCTCATCATATAGTGCTCTTAAGACTCATCAGAAACTCTAATTTTGACAACTTAATATTAGGTTCAAGTATTTTGATGATGCCAACTTTACTCTTGTATCAATTATGGAACTCTAAGACATATACTACATGCTTTTCATAATAGAGACTTGTTATCTCAGGAAGATACCTTTTAGATACTTCACAGACTTCAAACACATTTCAAGACATAACTTCAAGACTTGTGACTAGACCATTTTGTACATAGATTGACATCAAAATATTTCCTTTCTCAAGATCACAATGTAAACCTTAGATAGACATTTGATGCAGACTATGCTTCCATAGACTTGACATATCTTTGTAACATAAATCATAAGACTTTTCACGTAACCATAGACTCACAATATGCATTTACACAAACTTGAGAAATTACAATGGCTAAAGACCATCATGACTTCACTTTAATTGAGTTACCTGGACCCATTAGACATGGTGAAAATACCTTGAAGATACTCATGACCTTTAACTTGATGAAACACACAAGAAATACTGACTTAATACCATCTTGACAAAGAATATCAACAAGAAATACCTACACATAAGAGACATTTCTTGAAAATTCATTACATAGACTACTATTTAATGACTTGATCTGATAAACTAAGAATCGCCCCATTTTTATGATAACACTCATTGCATATCAACCTTTATATCTTCAACTAAATGAGACATAACTTGACATACATTTATGATACAGACATCATAGACTATAGACTGAGTACTTGTAAGACAACCTTGAATCTGGTGAACAAGACAAATACATACCTTTGAATGTAAGAACTTATTTACATCCTTAAATAGTAGTATATGATGATGATGTACCTTCAAGACTTACTCATGTTTCCTTCAAATGAATGAATGTCTTCATATAAGCTTAAATAAGAAACTACAAAAGATCACTAGATTCAATATTATCAGTCTCCTATATGTGACTATCAAATGAGCCCAAAAATTCAATCCTCTCTCTTTCCTTTTTGTTCATTCCCTTTGAAGATCTATATTTTTCAAGTAAAATGATCTCATCCCCAAAATCTTAATCTTTTGAATGGGAGCCTAATAAACACATATGAATGTTTTCATTTACAACAAGATCCAATAGACCTTTATTAGACTTACTAAGATTGACTACATATTTCTTACCCTTGTCAACATATTTTGGCATCTTGAAAGAGCTTGAATCTCCTTTGACTATCTTTGTTTATATTCCCTTAAAACCATCAAAATTTTCAACCTTCTTATCAAATTTAGGTTAATAATTTTTTACACTCTACTCACTAGGCTTAAAATATGTTTCTTTGACCTTTTTTGTTTTCTCAACACCCTTGAGTGTCATACCTGCACTTGATTGACTCTTGAGACTAATTTTTCTTTTGAATACCTTTTTGATTTTTCCTTTGAAACTTTGAGACCTACTGTTATTTCTTTGAAATTTATTTTGATAACAATATTTTGCAATGTGAGCTTATTTGTGACAATTATAACACACAATTTTTATCCATCTTCTAAGCTCATATACATTTAGGTTCCAACCAAAATTAAATTCCCTATGGCCATAAAAATATGAGTAACATCGACACTTGAATGATATCTCTCATTTCCATGATGACTCATTATTTGATGAACTTCTTCTTTCAATCCCTAGCTCTATGACCAAAACCATTACAAACATAGCAATATTAATTAAAATAAGAACCATACCTCCTAGCATTAGGTTGTCTAAAAGGGTTATATTTCTTTGAATAAATATTCTTTCTCTTTCTTATTTTCTTGAGAGATTAGACCAACTTCACTATCATTCTTAACATGTTCTCCTTTTAACCCGAGACATATTTTTTCACTAACAAATCTTTGGCTTCTCCAAGATCCCATCAAGATATTGATAACTATTTTCAAACTTACCATACATCTTAATCTGTTGGAAGCATATTCTAAATCAGATCCCAAGGATTTCAACCTTTCTTCATACCTGGAACAAGTATCTTGTTTATCATTTAGGGATTTAGATACACCTTTAATTTGAGATTCTATCCTTTTGATGGCTTGTCCATGTTTATTCTCCGTGTTACTAATCTGATCTTGCAATCTATGAATTAAAGACTCAACTATCAATATTATAAGTCTTACCCATTGCTTGTGCTTCAAGTGATTAAAATCACTTCTAAAGACCTATTCTAATATTAATTTTTGGAAACACAAGGGACTAAGAGGGGGGTGAATCATTCCACTAAAAATTTATTCCATTTAAATTCATCATTCATAATGATTCATGCAACCATTCAATTAAACATTAACCATATATGTGTTTACTCAAGCATTTAATCAACCATACACAAAGGCAAGAGAAACAGAGTACACAAGAACACCAAATTTAAGTGGGAAAATCTCAAGGGGAATAAAATACACTAATTTTTTTTTTGATATTAATCACAACAAAGAATCAAGTGAATATTATACATCACATGAGATATCTTTAATGAGTCACCAACCCCACAAGGAGCACCAACCCCTAAACCCTTGTTGATATTACTCACAACAAGAGACTTGCATGAATATGGATTGTCAATTTTTTTTTGATAAGTGTATCAATGTATATATGCTGCAAACACTCAGTTGATGGTGATCACAAGATTTAGCTCCATACTCCTTAAAACCCTCTTCAAACACACCTCCTTCTAGCTCGCTCAATCTTACACTTTCATGACCTGATTTGATCACAAAAATTTGCAAACATACTCTATAACATTATTCAATTTTTTTTTCACTTCATATAATATGATTTTATTTCCTCATACCTCCCACTTGGGTCCCACTTTTTCCCTCTCACTTAGCTAGTTCAAATTTGAACAAAAAAACTTGCTTTATACCCTTATCAACTCAAAAACATAAGAAAAGTTAGTTTAAAACAAGAATCACGACCAAAATAACATAAAATTACACTCATTAAAATACATATCATGGACCCATGTAGGTTGACCATGCTTAAGCACACCAAGAAAGCTCAAAAATTGCTCAAAATCCCATCACCTAACTCTTCAAAGACCAAAAACATTATCACCATGGTTAGTAAATATTCCAAATGCCTAAAACATATCAAATATGACATAAAAAATCATCCATGCTCGTAAATTATCTTGAAACAATCAAATTATTCATAACACTACCAAGAAGGCTCATATCCTTATCAAAATAGCTGTTTCTAGGAACTAGTCTTCACCTATAGCCTTTAAGACCACACCAAAACACCTCAACTATGGAATGTAACCAATCATTGGAAATCCAATGAAATTTAGTTAAATTTAATTATTTTTATATCTCATGAAACATCCACACATGAAAATGAAACTCACTTTACTCTTTACCAAATTGAGCTACCCAGAAAATAATTTTTGGAAAATCAACAGGTTTGCACCCTTTATGCCACCTTCAATACTTAAAAATTCCTTTAATATGTCTAAAAGTAATCCCTATTCACTCTCCAATTGATATATATCATCAACCAATCCATAATATTTTTCTTCGACCTCCATTTCCTAGCTCTCTAGTAATCCTATCCTGAAAAACAAACAACCTTCTTCTTCACAAACTAAGCTGAACAACCGATAAAATCTCATCATAAAGTGAAAAACATTATACAATTATATATATAAAAATACAATTTACATAAAATATTACATTTAATTCCAACTCCAAGTGGAACACCTTTAACCGGGTCCATCTATGCAATTGTTCATTTATGCTTCTAAGGCTTAGAGACTAGTCTTGAGACCAACTTGCTCCATCACCTCCAAAGATCACTTACAATATTAAACAAAGCATGTAAATAACTTATAATTTTTCTAAGCACTCAAGAAACCTTCAAGAAATCATGAAGAAACTCATAATATATCACTAACCTCATGAAGCTACTTACGACCATGCTTAACTAGGCGTCTTCCAGATTTGACCTTTAAAGAACAGATCATAACTTGTTCATCCCTTATCAAAAAATCAAGTTTGATATTACATTCTAAGTCTTAACTCCACATGTAGCTCCTAAAAATATATTTTTACCACAAATTACTCTAAATTGCCCCAAAAAATAGTCTTCATAAATAGGGAAATTTTTTCCATTTAATACCTCAATAATGATTTGAAACTATCTTGGACATGAAGGAAAAATCTCAAGACAATTTTTTTTCAATTTATTTCTTACCTTCTTTGAGATAATTTTCCCCAAAATGAACTTCTTCATAAACAAAACTTTTTTAGTGAGGCCCACATACGATTACAAGCTCTAATATACCTTTTTGGAAATATGGAGGATTTATCTACAACTTCCAATAACCGCTTTTGTAAAACCAATCAAAACTGCACCTATATGATCAATTTCCTCCAAGTCACTTTGAGCTAGGGTTTAGCTAGGGTTTCAAAGCAACTTATATTCTTAACAATCATTCATAAAAATGAGAAGATACAAACCACCTCATTATTTTATATAAAAATTCTTAGTTCCATGGAAAAACATCCCCCAAAATATTTTTTTCCCATGCAAATCACACAATTCACTGTGAACATCAGAAGGTCAACTTTTAGCACAAATCTTCACTCTAGAAAACTTAATTTTTACAAAACTGATGTATCTTGCAAAATATTATTCACATTGACTTGAAACTTGTCATGGAGAATCATGAAAACATCCTATAACTTTAAATACTAACCATATAGCTTAAATATTCTTGAAACTCTCTAGCCACAACGACTTACCTATGCTTACTTAGCTTGTCTTCACCTTCTAGCTTCCCAATGACAATGAAACATATCTATACCTTTGAGTACCAACAAAAAACTATTCATACTTGTCACATAAACTACCACCATAATACTACCATGCTACACCATGATTTCCTTACTTCATTTCTCAAGCCACCATACCATACTACATGCTTAGGATTAGGAATAGACCTAGAATGACCTGACTCAACCATGCCAACCCATGAAATGACCATGATGTCTCAATGAAGACACTTAGAGACCTATAAAAAACCTATAGGACCATGAATAACCTCATGAAAACCTTTTACTAACTCTAGAGAGCTCAGACAATGACTATTCAAGATGGAATCATACTAGGAAAACATGACAACTCATCAAATCTTGTCACTACCAATCAACCTTCATATTTATCCTTTGACTAAACCCTCATGAAGACTAGTATGACACCATAACACCTTTTTATATTAATGAAATTGACATCAATGACAACACTAAAACACAATGGCCAACATCAAGACTTATGAATGATGCGTGTGCATCACTCTACGATTAGTCTAGGCATGTGGTGATCAAATTTTGGTCTTTCTAGGTATTTAGATATGTTTTTAGTCATTCTTAGTATCCTTAGAGCTTTAGAGATTCAAAATTTGAATTGAACGATTTCCATCCATTTTGGCCTATTCAAAAAATTGAATTCTCTAGAGCCAATTTTGGCTTACTTAGCATATGAAATATTCTTGTAGGTCGTAAAGGGGTCTTGTAGTGCTTTTTTGTGTCTTGTGTGTTCATTGGAGTATCCTAGTGGTGTACCAAGGTGCTAATATAACTCTTAGTCATCAATATGTACTTCTTGGTATGCAACTCTAAAATATTTCTTTGATTTCTTGGCTCAAGAAGTTAGTTGTGAGAGGTATTCAAGCCAATCATGTATATATTGTATTTGTGTAAATGTTTATATTCATTGACCAATCATTTGAGAACAAGTTTGGAACTCTAAAGGGGGTTTTTATGTTCTTTGTATACATACAATATTGGAAAAATTATGGTGTGTAAGTTGTCAATTTGATAATGAATACAATGTGTTTGTCTTCTTAAATGATCATCTTGCAGGTAAGAGAATTTCAAGAAGATCATTGAAGTTTGGATATTTGAATATTTTCATAGGTTTGGAAGGATTTAGTTTTCTTTAAGATAAGTTTTCAGGTTTGTCTCTGCATGTAGGTATGAAAGGATTAAGTGTAAGTGTTTGAAAGTGGGACTGTATATTCTTCTTCCTAATGAATATAATAAAATTTCCTATGTTGAGGTGGTTTCAATAGACTCCTTGAGCCATTAAGTGAGTAGATTATGTAGTCCCTTGATGTCAAAATGGAAAAAAATGGAGAACCATGCATTTTTCAAAGAGTCTCGAGTTACAGGCTGTTTTTGAGGATTGTTCAAGATGAATTCAAGGTCTAAAAAGCTATTATTAGGTGAGAGCATTCTACTAGAATTCATAGATTTGAAGAAGGTTAAAAAAATAGCAAGAAGCTTGTTAAAAACACCCCTCGGTCGATACAGTCTCTAAACCCTGAAATTAGGGCATCAAAACAAGAAAATCAACTTATCTTGACTTATAGCCAACTAAAAATCCATAGATTTTGAGGAAACCTCTCCAGAGAGGTCAGAAATCTAATGAAGAAATAATTAAGTTGAACTATTTCCATTTGTGAGATAATTTATTGATAGTCTATTGTCACCATCGGGACATGAAAGAAAGACAATGGTTTAGCGTTTAGCAAGAAAAGTTCATTTTTAGAGTCTGTAGATTTTTTCAATCAACTTCATAGTTTCAAGAGGTCAAAAGGGAAGTGAGGAACCTTTGTTACTGGTTTTGAAGTGCTAGAAGACCATCCAAACCTTGACAATGCACCATTGCAGGTCTAGATTAAGTAGTTAGCCAACAATATAGACTTGTGTACAAATTTATTGAATTATCTCTCTTTTCATAGTTGCTAAATTACCTCAAGGGAGATTGTGAAGGAGTCTTCCATAACAATAAAGTTTTATAAGATTGAAGAGTTCACTTGATCATTGATATTTTCCCTTGAAATTTCTTAAGAACAGAGGTGAGTGTATCCTTGAGTCTAAAAGTGTGGGTAAGCTAATTAAACCTTAAGATTACAATGACCTAGAGTGTTGAGATGATTTGTGTAAAGGATAACAAACCTAAATGAAGAAGTGGATGAGTAGGTTTAACTCCTTGGACACATTCACATGAAATTTACCAATTTCTAGTCTTGAAGGAAGAAGCTCACTTTACATGATATAGGTTGAGTTGAAGTAGGTTATTAAATACATCTTGTTGAGAGTGTGATGATCCTAGGTGCACTACATCATTAGTGGTATCAGAGCATAGAAGGAGAGGAAATTGAGAAGAAAATGAAAAAAGAGAAAGCAAGAAGAAGTGAGGAGAAAGAGAAGAAGTTGAGAGGAAAGTGTAGACACCAAATTTTGGTATCACCCCATGTTTTGGTCTCCTTTAGAAGGCTTACTCAAATCTCATTTCCCACCGACAATTTATATTTAGTTAATTAATCTTATTATGTTGAAACTATATTATGCTAAATAATTTATTTTAAATAATTCATATCATCCTATTTAATAATTAAATAATTCATATATATATATATCAACAACCCCACATGTTCCCCACTTAAGTAAAAATCACTTCTCACCTAAAAATCAATTCCCACCTAAAAATTCAATTCCCCCAAATTATTAAATTATTAACCCCACCCATGAAGTCAATAATTCAAAAATCTCCTTATTCGACAACAAATCCAAAAAATAATAGTGTAAAGTGAGCACATGACTTCACTATTACACCTAACCATGTCTCCACTCCACATCACACCTTTTTTTTTCTCACATGATGAACCCCACCATCAAATCAACTCTTCATCATGTCCTCTTAATCAGGATTTATTTTACAAATTATAATTATTTGTTAATCCTTTATTTTAATCCCAATTCAATTTATAAACAGAACTCTTTCTCCCCCTCTAATGGAAGAGGGAAAAAATTATTGAAATGCTCAAGCTTAAAATTCATAATATTTTGTCAAAATTGTTTGTAAAGCTTTGAATCATATTGTGAAGTGTTTGGGAGCGAAGCTCTATCGATCTCATATTGTCACTCTAATGATCAATTTGTTGTTATATCAAAACGCTGGCTTGGTATCATATTTATACTATTTATTCAACATATTGCAAATCTATGTAGTTTTGGCATGTCATCTTATCATTAGATATCCATTCTTTTCTTGTGAACACGGGGGTTGACAACCACCAAGGAAGTTAACGCTTCTTAGATCTGCTTTGTAAGGAAACCCCCACATATCGTTATCTAATCTTATCTGTTTCCATCTTGTAGATCTATCTTCTTTCTCACATATCTATTTTCTCTGCACCCATATCCAGAATCCATATCTGCATCTGAGGTCCTAAGCCCTCTATCATTCAAAGTTGCTGGTGGCTTGCAGTCTCGGTGTTCACCCGCGCGAGAACAAGTTTTCCAGATCAACATTTGGCATTTGAATCATATGGTGGGACCAGATCCAAGTTCTGGTCAAGTTTTTGCTTGTCTCATTTGTATGGGTGTCAATTTGTTGTTATTATTGTAAACATGACATCGTATCATATCTTATATTGTTCTTCAAGTTTTTGCAAATTCTGTAGATTTGGCATGTCATTTAGGATCATTGGATATCTATTTCCATTCTTGTGAACACGGTGGTTGATAGCCACCAAAGTCAGTTAATGTCGTCTTGGGGTAAGTGATTTGTCATTTGAAACCCCCGCATATGGTTATTGATCTTTTTTTATCCATAGGTGTAGAATATCATTTTTGTCTATTTTCTATGTGCCCGTATTCAGAATCTATAAAAATATCGTGAGGTTAATTGTTCTATCATTACAAGTAGTTAGGTGGCATTGCAGTCTTGGTGTTAAATAAATAAGAGAGAAAAATTATTATATAAAAACATTTAAAAAAAATAAAAATACCAAATAATAGATAACTAGTCATAATAAATAACTTATCCCACCCCTTTTATACACGAGCCATTCGTGAGTATCCTGCTACCATCCACCACCTGTTCCCAACTCTATCTAGATATCCTCTCGGCCACCTCACATCCCAACTTCTCAACCCATCTGTTTGTAGGGTTTGGTATTATCTCCCTCCATGTGGTTTTGTCTTTAAATTTAGAAGGTTTTCTCCACTTGGACCCCAGTGTTCTCCCTTCTGAATCCACCATCGCACCCATCTGGGTCTACCTCTATTCTTCCTCATAATCAGTAATCTCCTCTCCAACCCAACATACATCCCTATTAAACCACGAGGACACCTATTCTAAACTACCCACCTTACCACCCATTTCATCTCCCTCACCTAACCGAGCTGCAATTCCCACAGCCAATCTTCGTATTCATCACCCACAACCCAGTCTCCTTACTCCTCATATGCCTCTTTCACCTCTCCCTATGACATCTGGATTCCAACATACCTATCCTCATTCCATAATCTTGATCCCAACTGTTTTCAACCTTGCTTCAAATCCACACATTTTTCCTGAACTATTGCTGTATATTCAATACCATTCATCAACTCTATTATCGGATTGCCACATGTTCCTTATAACTTGACTCATCTTCCTAACGCCCTTCAAATCCAATCCACTTCCACACATCGGATTCCCTACCTACCCCTTCAAAGTCATTTCCCCACTCCTTAAGTGAGTCGTTTGCCTAGCTCCTTGACTCCACTCTCAACACCGATCTCACCTTCCATAAGCTATCTCCTTCCATGGTAAGCTCTTGAGCCCACATAAAGAACACTGATAATTTCCCTGGGGTTGGTGGAATTCGATTCACTAGATTCTTCCACTCCTAACGGCTTGCACATAGTTTGAGTCATTGTCAATCCTGTTAGCAATATTTCTGCCCTCTGTTCATGGTGATACCATTGATTTTGTACCTGATATGTGTATCTCTTTCATGATTAAATGGATTCACACAGTACCTCTGGTTTAATCGAAAAGGATTAATATCCACGACCAATGTTTCTATGACGCTACTACCATTTGTATTTGTAATGGATTCCGTGACGCTAACACTGATCTTTAAAAAATATGGAACACCAAATCCCCATAAATATCCATTGTGAATGGACATCCTACATCACATCACTGAGCTCTTTCTAAATCATTCTCACTGAGATCCTCGACACACGACCCATCTCTCGAACTTCACATCTCTGCATCTCCCTCATATCTATCCATTCTTTCTCACTCAGGGTACATCCCAATCTTACAAATATTTCACATCCTCAATTCCACGTAGATTTCCTTCTCATCTCGGCTTAAACCTAGTTGACTTTTGATATTAATTAGAGTTAATTACATTAAGATTTATTAGTGGCTTAATTAGGCTTTAATTAGGTTAATTGTTTTCATTTTCAAGTTAATGAATCACGATTTGTTCATTATTAAGTCTATGGGATAATTTTTCTTAGTTACTATCTAACTAGTTATTATTTGTCACGTCAAATTTATACGATATTTATTTTATGCATACTTGTTAATCAGTTACGATTCTTTTTAATTAATTAGGATTCATAAGGAAATTGTCCTTACTAGTTAATTAGCTATGATTTGTTGACTATAATTCCTATGATAATTATTTGAGGATAATTATTCTATTGTCAGTTACTTAGTTAATTAACACTCGTTTATTAAGATCATTATATTAGGATAATTATTTTGTTATTATTTATCATCTTTTATTGATTCAAATGTTAATTACTTTTGTTATTAAATCTGTAATTCAGACTTTTTGGTTATGTACAGTAATCAATGTCATAAAATATTTATCTTTCTTATTTGATCGAACACATTCACTAATTGTCTTCTCTACATTTTACAGGTGAATTCCTAAAACATTACCACCATGAAATTACGCTACCAAAGATAATCGTTGAAACAAAACATATGCCTAAGTGCATCTTTCACCGACTCTTCCTGCACGTATAAATGGTGCCATTTTAGGGTACTCAGACATTCCTGATCAGTTGATCATCAGTTTTAGATACCACATTATCAAGTACAATCAAATAGTGGGGGAAAGTGTTCTCCAATGCTTCTTTAACATCTGTTGTCATTTTCTCACTTTACAACCTATCACCTGATTTTTCGAAGCATACTCCTTGTTTGGCTCAACTTGTCAGATAAAAAGGAAAAGTGATATACAGGTATTCTCCAGTTTTCCCTATTTTCTCTTTTTGCATTGTACTTTCCCATTCCTGGTTGATTGTCAGCATCGAATTTCATATTTCAATTTTGGAGTAAAAACGAACCTTGTGCATTCTGCTTGCTCACATAGTGTAAATAGGGGGTTAACTTTTTGCATCACACCTGTCATCACACACTGCCTAAAATTTCACAAACTAATCAACATGTATCGAAACATTCCTTGCACCCGGTTCACTAATTGGGATTTGATCACCCAATAGAAAACCGTTTCAGACATTTTCCAGCCATAACTTACCTGAAACCAAACATAGTTTACCTTCTTCTAGGTCCTCTTACATCCATTTTCTTTTTTCTTTCAAACGTGTTCTTCATCAAAACAAAACAAAAATAAACACATAAAAATAATTGTTTGCTTAATTTTTTTGTTTCAAATGGCACAAAACTTCATCCTAAATGGTTCTTATATGTACCAATCACCACAATTTACCAACATTCACAATCCTTGTATATACCCACAATCAAATGTGTTAATCCAACCTCAAGAATCCTATCAAACATCTCCTCCAGCTTTAACATACCAAGCTTCCTCATATCCTTATCTATCCCCTCCTTGTGTTGTACAACCAAGACCATCTTATACCTATCCTACACACACACCAACCGTAACTACAACCTTCATGCCTACCACATCAATTATTGCTACTCCTTAGAAAGCTAGCACGATCGATACCTCGTGTTTATCTCTGTCTAACGGCCTTAACAAATGCTTGCATTGTAACTCTAGTTCTCAACCACAAAATTCTACTTTATCCTCGTCAGCTTATGCTAATACTACATTGTCTTCCCTGCCTACATCATTTACCACACTTCCTGTATCTCAAAAATCTCATCCATCACATTATGTCCCTACTTCCCAACATTACACAACCTCCCAACCAATTCAATCTCAACTCTTGGATATCTTCCAACAAATCTTCCCAAATCCACCATCAGCAAATCCATTTCTACTTTCCACACCACACGATTTTAATTCTTATTCAATTAATACTGTCCATCTAGCATCCCCCATTGATTCTACACCTCAATATACCCCATCCACTCCCTCATCCACATCTATTCCATCTTTACCCATGATACCAACCATAGACCTAATCCCAGTTCCTACACCTACATATACTACAGGATCCCAACAACGATTTACACGATCAACACCTAATTATACTCCTATGGGAGAATCATGCAACACCATCTTTGAAAAGTTAATCACATCACATTTGATCACGTTTCCACCTATCCAACCAGTTAACGAATCTAGACCAAGACCTATGTGGTATCATAAAGACCATTACTGCAAGTACCATCAAGTCTGAGGACATGACATAGAGAGATGTCGTACTTTCAAGGATTTGTCCAAAAGACTCATCGATCAGGGAGAACTTCAAGTGGATAACCCAAATGCATCACCCAATCGACCACTAGATATTTTTAAACAACCATTTCCAAACCATACACCCACATCGATAAGTCAAACCACCACTACTTCTACATCGCCAGTGCCCAATACCCACACCATAAATACTATACATATTGCTGGTATAAATCCAGATCCATCCACAGATTTACCTTCTTCATCACCCACCATATCCACCTCACTAGAAGCTCCCCCTTTCTTCATTCCATTAACCCTCATCCTCATACCAATCTTAGTCTTATCTACGTTCACCTCATCACCTCTTCCCACATCCACTGTTAATTCCACATTTGGACATACCTCATACACTCCATCACCCACATCTATTTAATCTTTACCCATAATATCAACCATAGATCCAATCCCAATGCATGCACATATTACATCAATCATTGAGACCACATCCAAATTTTCCTCCCCTCTTACATCATTTGAAGAATCTTTGAAAGATCTTCAACTGGATTCAACTTCAAATAATATCTCTACCTCATCAGTGCGACCAAATCAATGTTCACCTTCTTTAGATTCCAATGAACAAATATCCCTTCCTACATCTCTATCAGTACCACCTCCGGATCCTCCGGTAGAAATTATTGTCATTCCTCCCAAGGATGGAACCTCTCAAATATTGCCTCAAGATTCCCTTATACAGGAAAATCATATTCCTTCTTCTAAACAATCCAACCCCAAACCCCTTCAACTAAAATCATCCAACACTATGAAAATCACGACTTGCTATCAGCCACCAAGACATAAACATGTTTGAAATTTGTCTTCAACATCTGAATTATCTAAAACATCCACTCCTTCTCCAAAGACCAAGAAATTATACAAAGATAAAGCACCTCCTAACACTGCGGTCGAATCATGTATTGAGGTCTTCCGACACTTGCTACAAATTTCTACAATCACACTTCCGCCTATTAAGGCCTTTGACCCCAGTAGTAAGAAGCCACCATGGTTTAATTACAACTTTGTTTTTGTGTATCATCACACCCCTGGACATGATATCTGACATTGTAGAGCATTTCAATCCATTATTCAAAACTTCATTAAGGAAGGATGCATCCTTCCCAAACCAAACCAATCTATTCCTTCCACTTCAACATCTGCACTGTTGACCTCATCTATCCAAATGCAAATGTCCCCTCGTTCTTCACACACTTCCACAATCATGTCACCTCCAAGTGAAGAATCTTTTAAAGAGGATCCTTCATTCTCCATCAAAGTTATTCAAGTACCTCCTCAGTCTGGTTCATGTGACCCTGAATCATCAACTAACACTAAAACTGAAACCAAAACATTAAAACCGCAACGCAATCCATCTACATTCTCAGCACCCATATTGGCTCATATGTCGATATTCCAAAGTTCCATGTCTAAATCCAAGCCAAAACATCAACTTAAAACCCATAAGAGTGGTCTTCTATGTGACACTTCGATCAGGTCTTATGCAGATATCCTTCAACATCTAATTCAAATCTCTGCGATCACTCTTCCTCCCATTAGACATTGGGATCCTTATAGTAGGAAACCTCCATGGTTCAATCCCAATTGCATTTGCACCTATCACCATGTTCTAGGCCACGACATTGAGTAGTGTAGGGCCTTTCAGACCATCGTCCATGACCTCATTAAGGAAGATGATTTCCTCACTCAGGAGGAACATCCTTCCCCATCCAAAATGAATACAACTCATCTTTCTACATCCTCATCCATCAGGTTTCCTAATACTCCCCCATCCTCATCTATTCCACCTTTGCCTATCCTACCATCTATTGATTCTATCTCAGTTCCTCTTTCCACACTTCTACTCATGCCAATCACATCAACTAGTGTGAATGTGAACACACCATCTTCTTATTCCACATCATTTAAAGAACATTGGAAAGCACTTCAACTAGTAGTAACTTCAGATGCTCCTCATGTCTCATCTATAGATACTCCCACATCCATCATGAAATTACAAATCCATTCACCTGTATCAACTATGACACAACCTTCAAACTCTCCAATTGAAATTAGTGTCACATCGCTGAAGAATTCTTCGCACTCTAAATCCAAGAACCTTGGTACATGACCACAAAAATCTCTTGTGTGTCCCCAAAAAAAGATAGACATTTTTCCAATGAATACCAAATATACATCATCTGTTTTGGGGCAATATCAATCTCCATCTAAGGCATCACAATCACTCTACCAACCAAAATAAAAAATATCCAGCATTCCCTCAAGATTTGACTCAAAATTATGGAACAACATGACACAATCCTCCAAGACAGCTCATACAACCACATCCCAAGCATTTTCATCCCAGTCCAAAGAAAATACATATACTAATGCAGAAACCCTTCAACACTTATTACAAATTTCTGCCATCACGCTCCCACCTGTCAAGATATTTAACCCAAATAGTAGGAAGCCATCGTGGTTTGATCCCCACCTCAGTTGTGCCTACCATCATACCCCGGGTCACAACACTGAGCATTGTAAAGCTCTTCAAACTGTCATCCATGACCTCATTGAAAGAGAAGACCTTTTTGAGGATTGTCACTCTACCATTTTATCCGCAATTAATTCCACATCTATCGAAGTCTCTAAGTCTTCTCCTCCATCCTTCATTAACATCTCTCCTTCGCATGTTATTACTCATACAGAAGGTCCTCCCTTATTCATCAACACTATTTTCCTATGATCCCCAACACATCTACCTAATCATCCACATCTAATTTTCCTACAATAATACAATCTCTTTCGCTAGGGAGTCACCTCCCCTCATCCTTATCCGGTTAATACATTTCATATCTAAACAACTCTCCTTTCATGCTGGGAGACTTTAATCCTGGACATTGTTTTAGTTATCTCATCCAAATACATTCAATCTAAACCAACCCCATCCAAATATTCATATCATTGGAAGCCCACTTTTGTGGCCATTTGCATTGATCCCTTAGAAAACCATATTTTTCATCTTAAGCCCACTGTGGTGGCCATGTTTGTCTCTTCGTTAAGAGACTATATTTATCTTTTTTCATTTAAGTCCACCTTTTTAGCCATGAGTGTGTTATCTAAGTCCTCCTTTGAGGTCGTGTATGTCCTTCCTTTGAGGGACCCTATTTCCATCTTCATTAAAGTCCACCATTGTGGCCATATTTGTGTCTCTTTTAGGGCACCATCTATTTCATTAAAGTCAAATTTTGTGGCCATTTTTGTCCTTCCTTTGAGGGACCATAATTCCATTTGTTTCATTAAAGTCCACTTTTGTGGCCATTTTCATCCTTCCTTTGAGGGACCATATTTCCATCTGTTTCATTAAGTCCACTTTTGTGGCCATTTTTGTCCTTCCATTGAGGGACCATATTTCCATTTAAGCCCACCATTGTGGCCATATTTTTGTCTCTCTTGGGGCACCTTTTATTTTCATCAAAACCCACCATTTTGGTCATATTTTTGCTTCCTTAAGGACATAGTTTTATTTCCTGCTTGTCTATCACATCTAATCCTTTGCAAGCTCTCATCTTGTCATAAATTTATTGTCTTCTCTCCCTTGGTAGTAAACCAGAGATAGAGCCTCTTAATCCATTGCACTTGCAACCAAACTATTGTTAGCATATATATCGATGAGCACTTAGGCATATCTTTAGATCATTCCTCCATCAGTATCCCTTTCCATCTATCATTGTAATGATTTTGAATCATGTGGTCTACTATCACTACCAGTCATGACCTTGAATATGAGTACCATGGCTCTACTCGTAGCATATTCACTATGGATAAGTTCTCCCATTTTGTGAGAACCCCATGATCATTACATCCATCACCATCTCATTTTCCTATTGTACTCATGTAGAGGGTCTAGGGGTGTCTCTTGTACATTCATTCTCCCCTCCTAGGTGGTCTACCTAGCTATCCCCAGCTCTTCCCTATGAAAAGATACAATTCATGTATATGCGAAAAGAAAGATCAAGGTTATTAAAACAGACTGATCCCTTGAAGGATAGCTATGCATACAAAAAAAATGCAAATCAAAGTCAAAAGCAAAATCAAGAGAAATAGACCGATCCCTCGAAGGACAGCTATCATATATATTATTCTTGCCATCCATATTATGTATAAAGTAGACCATACCCTAGAAGGATGGATACTCTTTTATTATGGCATTTGGAAGGTTTTCCGCATTGATCAGCCTTCCTTTTATCAACATTCCCAGAAAGCTTCCCGTATTGATCAACTTTCTTTTATTCTATTCTTCCCCTTTCCCAGAGCTGGGGCATAGACTTAAGGAATACCATCTTTGGAGAACCTTTTTCCCACGTACAAGATACATCTCCAATTCCTTTGTCATGTCGACATTAGGATTATGGGCATATTTCATCCATATCTTCTTCTTGGTCTTGTGATATAATCAAATCTCATTAGTTATGTACTAACACCTGCTATTGATTGAAAGTGCAATGTCTTGAGTAGTACCTTTTCTTGTTTACTTCTTATCGGGTTAAAAGCATAACTTTCTTACTTGACCCTTGCTATGGTTATGCGACATTCATTTCATCAAAGTCATCTTTTATCACAATTATCTCCTTAGAAATAAAATTTCATGTCATAAAATTAGTATCCATATGTTTACTCTTAAAGATGTCCCCTATCAACATCATCCATAAATCCATGAAATCAATTATTATCTTCAAGCAATATTTTTAATGCATTATTCGGTTTGGGAATTCTACTTGACCTCCATTGCAGTTTGTGAATTCTACTTGAGGATAACTCTCAAGTAGCATTCATTATCTGGCAGCTCCTCATCCCCCACCATTGTTCATTATCCTCTTCTTCACCATCTCAGACCTTTCACCCCCAGCTTGGCACATCTACGTAATACCCCACGCAACACAAAAACCCTACTTGAAGTAGACCTGTCATTCAAGACAAGGTCTCATTCGTGATCATTTCTGTTGACCATTCCTTCCTTCTAGTCCCCTTTATCAACCCAATTTTCTCCTAAAATTCACCTCATCTCATTCTCTGCTGCTCTTCTCACCCACTTCGTCCTTCTCCGTTGTTTGTTTGATACTTCACATGTCATCCACCTGGGCCATTATTTTTATGCTTTTCTCTTAATATACTTTTACTGCCATCTATTTTATTGTTCCATTTCCCTTTCATTCTTCTTTGGCTTGACAATCCTACTTAATCACCCATTCCATGTAGGCTTCTTAATCACAATACAACTCTTTCTTAAGATCCTGACACTGTAGAAACTCCTTCATTGTTTTCTATTCCCTTTAACACTAGAAACATCTCTCTACTCCATAACTTCTACTTAACGCTCTGACATCATCACTCGTACAACATAGGCATCCTAATTAAGAATTCCCCTTACACTCTTTATCCTACACTGCATATATTCCTCCATCCACTCATGTCACACTCCTTTGTTTCCTTGTTATTACCTCCTTTCACTTCCTGTTCCATCTTGGTATACATTGCTCAGTATTTTCATCATTCTTCTTCTTCGGCTTGGCGATCCTACTTAACCATTCCTACGGCATGGCAATATTACTTAAGAGTCTCTCTTAAGAATGATCTGTCTCCTTGCCTTTCCTCTTTCCTTCATATTCCCATCATCCATATTTTTTCTTCATTCCCCACAAACACATCCTCTTCCCTTCTCTTTTTCCTCACACAAAATATCTCAAACTTCCTCAAATATCATCTCCATCATCCCTCATTTTAAAATCCAACCTGACTACTTCATACCCTCTCTTACTATGTCTTGTTCTTTCATCTTTACTTCTGTCATCTTCATCCACATCCTCATCCATTGCATTCTCTCCTTGCCTTTATCTTCTTACATATAGTTAGCCCTCCTTTCTTTACTCTTTTTGGTCCATTTTCTATTCCCCATATCTATCACCATATTTACTCATCATTATCAATGTTCATCTAACATTATGTCATCTTCCATTCTCGCGCTAAGAACTATTGGTGGACTTCTCCTAAAACTCGTTTCTCCCCATTCTACTAATATCGGTTCACTCTTTTTTACCTCCTCCATTTTCTCTTCCTCCATTTTTCCTTTTGTACCCTCTAATCATTATTGGAGGATTTTTTCTAACATCCCTCCACTGGTATTTCCTTTTCATCTTCCCTTCACCTTTTTCAATATCTCTATTGTCTTCATCACATACTACCTTTGCATCATTTTATTTTTTGTCCTCTCCTCCTTTCTACCTCTGGTTTTCTTTCATATCATTTGTATCATTTTCATCTGCTCTTCTCCTCACACTTTCTTTGTACTTCTCCATTGATAACTTGACTCACCAGCGTTGTCCCATCTTCTTAACCATCTCACCATCCACATGCATTTCCATGCGTTCGGTTTCATATTCAATTCCTTTCCTATTTTGGCTCTATCATCCCTTCTTTCCCTCTTATTTTCATTTCCCCCGTTACTGAGCTTCTTTCTCTACCACCCCTATCTTCCTAGCTCCTCATAGTGCCTTTCTTTCTCTTTTCCATTCTACCTCCTCCCCCATCTTCTTTAACTTCTTCATCTTCTTCATCTCCTTCATCTTTCCATCCTACTATATATATTCATCTCTCCAATCATCCTTCTCTCATATTCTTCACAACTTTTCTTTCTCAGTTCTGTCATCTCTTTCGTGATCCGTTCTTTCTCTCCCTCTGTTTTGATCTCCATCTCCCTTTCATCCCTTCTTCTATCATTTTCTTGTCTTCTTCTTTGTCCTTCATCATTTCTTTCTTCCACCATTTCTCCTCTTATTATTTACTGCTTCTGGACTATGATATATCTCTATACATTCAACTTCCCTTCTAATCTCTTTTTCCTTCTCATCTCATCTTCTTCTTGTTTAAACTTCCTCCCTCTCTTCTTCTCTTGCTCTCTTTCTCTATTTTCTTTTTCTCTAGGTCCCTCATACCTTACCTATTTATTTCCCCCTTATCTTTTTCCACTACCCTCTTATTGAATATTATTCTCTCTCTTTTGTGCTTTCGTCTATCTTCTCACCTCTCTTATCGTCCTTCTCTACTATTTGATCCCTCTCCTCCACCATGTCCTTTCTACTTCAACCATGTTCACTTTCTCTTATCTCTATCATCTATCATCCACATCTTTCATCCCATCTTCCTGGGACATTTTTGTCTTGGAGGATACCATAACGGCCAACACCTATCTGATCTTGTACTCTTCCATGCATATTTTCTCTACTTTTGTTTTGTCGCAAAAGTATCTTGACTTCCTATCCTACTTATCAGACAAATAGGACTTTTACATTATAATTTACTCACACTTATGCATATTTCTCATGAAACATGATTACCATCATATTTATCACACCTTTAGGGCATTCTATCTCACCCTTTTATCTAATCTTCTCATCATATGCACATTTATGGTTATTCCCCCTAGGGCATTTTATTTACATATCTATCTCCCATTATGTCATCTTTGTTCCCTATCATGGTGCACCTTTTTCATCCTTGTACTTGTCAGCGTCTATAACTCACTTATGTATCTTTCTTTTGCCTTGTGCTGGGGCATCATTGTTTTCATCCATGTCCCTCTTGTGGACGCGTGATTTTTCACACAATTCCTCATAGACAAAGGATTACGTACACATCTTTCACATTTAGTTGCACATATTTTGATGTTTTCCTGATGACCCGTTGGTCATCACGGTTTACGTCCATACTGCAGTGGTGTTCACCCACTCACTGGGCTGTAGAACATTGTCGTCTGTCTCTGTTGAGACCACAATTTTCCTCTACCGATGTGATATTAGAGTCACTGCCATACTTTTTTTATTGTGATCCTTTTTTTACCTAGGCATCCTACCTTTGGTCATGTCTTCATCAATTCTCAGACACATCTTTCATCTAACTCTTTTTTTTTGTCTCGTGGCTTGCTATTGCAAACCACTCAACAAAAACGGGCAAATGTAGACACCAAATTTTGGTATCACCCCATGTTCTGGTCTCCTTTAGAAGGCTTACTCAAATCTCGTTTCCCACCGACAATTCATATTCAGTTAATTAATCTTATCATGCCAAAACTATATTATGCTAAATAATTTATTTTAAATAAGTAATATCATCCTATTTAATAATTAAATAATTCACAAATATATATATATATATATATATATATATATTATATATATATATATATATCAACAACCCCACATGTTCCCCACTTAAGTCAAAATCACTTCTCACCTAAAAATCAATTCCCACCTCACAATTCAATTCCCCTAAATTATTAAATTATTAACCCCACCCATGAAGTCAATAATTTAAAAATCTCCTTATCCGAAAACAAATCCAAAAATCAATAGTGTAAAGTGAGCACATGAATTCACTATTACACCTAACCATGTCCCCACTCCACATCACACCTTTTTGCTTTTCTCACATCATGAACCCCACCATCAAATCAAATCTTCGTCATGTCCTCTTAATCATGATTTATTTTGCAAATTATAAGTATTTATTAATCCTTTATTTTAATCCCAATTCAAGTTATAAATAAAAATCTTTCTCCCCTTCTAATGGAAGAGGGAGAAAATTCTTGAAATGCTCAAGCTTAAAATTCATAATATTTTGTCAAAATTGTTTGTGAACCTTTGAATCATATTGTGGAGTGTTTGGGGGTGAAGCTCTATCGGTCTCATATTGTCACTCTGACGATCAATTTGTTGCTATATCGAAACGTTAGCTTGGTATCATATTTATACTGTTTATTCAACATATTACAGATCTATGTAGTTTTGACATGTCATCTTATCATTGGATATCCATTATTTTCTTATGAACATGGGGGTTGACAGCCACTGAGGAAGTTAACGCTTCTTGGATATGCTTTGTCAGGCAAGCCCCGCATATCGTTATCTAATATTATTTGTTTCCATCTTGGAGATATATCATCTTTCTCACAGATCTATTTTCTTTGTGCCCTTATCTAGAATCTATATCTACATCTGAGGTCCTAAGCCCTCTATCATTCAGAGTTGCTAGTGGCTTGCAGTCTCGGTGTTCACCCGCGTGAGAAAGACTTTTCCAGATCAACAGAAAGTGAAGAATTTGACAAAATGCCACTAAGAAGAGCATGTTGAGGAGGACACAGAGAGAAGCTAAGAGATGTTGATAGGATTGTAGTATTGAAAAATATTTAAGACAAGTTAGGATCATTAGTAGTAGCTTAGAGAAGAGGTAAGGAACTATAAGAAGATAGTGAGGAAGAAGAAAGAGAAATATCAGTGGTAACATGAGAAGCACTAGAAGAAAAGGATAATCTAGATGTAAAAAGTCCTAAAAGCATTCATAAGAGAAAACAAAAATCCAAAGATGAAATTTCCAGAGTATGGAGGTAGTCTACATCAAGGATATCTCATAGATTGGATAGCCAAGATGGACAAATATTTTGATTTAGAGAACATTTTAGAGAACAAGAAATTGAAATTTACAGTCACCAAGCTCATAGGACATGCAACTGTATGGTGGGAATTTATGAAACAAGAAAGATTAAGAAAAAATAAAAGAGAAGATCAAGAAGTGGGATAAGATGGTGGGAAATTTGAAAGGTAATTCCATTTATGTAGACTATGAAACTATTTTATTCAAGAAGATGCAAAATTTGAGGCAAAGAGAGTTAAGTGTAGCTACAGACTATACTTATGAATTTTACAAGTTGAATATGAGGTATGATCATATACAAGATGATGCTAAATAAGTGGCTAGTTATGTGAATGGTGTCCAAGGTCCTCCAGATCGAGTTGTGAGATTGAAGCGCCTTCCGTCGCTTTGAGATCTACATTTCACATGGAATGCATATCGAGGAAACCTCTACAGGGACAACTAAAATTTCTCCTTTGCAATTCTTGAACCAATTCCCTATTCCACCCCTTTCAGAGCCCACATCTTCTCCATCGAGCATGAAATCAGTAAGGCAGATGGAATCCCCAGGAATCACCTCTTTTAACACCAAACAAATGAGGAAGAAGTGACTAGTTCACAATCACAGAGTTCATTCAGAGGTGGATATGGATACAAAGGAAAAGGTGGATATGGAAGAGGTAGAGGTGAATTTACTGGAATATGCTTCAAATGCAACAATTTTACTAGAAAAAGGTCATTTGAATGTCCTAAATAATATTAATAAAGTAGTAATAGGGCTCATGAATCAAGAAATCAAATAACACATGTAGAAGAAGAAGAGAGTAGAACATCACCATCTTTGGGAGAAGAACCTAAAATTGGAGAATATTTGATGATAAGGAGAGATTTGGTGAATACAAGGAATCAAGAAGAAATAGTGCAGAGGATAACCTTGTTTAGGAAAATATGTAAAGAAAGAGGTAAGTGCTACAAGATTATTATTTACAATGGTAGTACTAATAATCTAGTGTCCACTGAAATGGTAGAAAAACTAAATTTGAAGAAGATAAAGCATCCTAGCCCATAAAAGGTTTTCTGGGTACAAAAAGAATATTAGGTTCTAGTGAATCAACAATGTCTAGTTTATTTTAAAGTGGGTATACATCATGATTATATTTTTTGTGACATATCACCCATGGATGCATGCCATATTTTGAAAGATAGAAATGCATGGCTTGAGCAGAAATCAAGGGTGATGTTTATGGGTATGAAGGTATTATTTCAACAGAGACAGGAAGGTGAGGTGAATGAGAACAAAGGTAGCACAATGAAGACAATATGACAGTGACTCATGGGAGAGCATGAATATCAAAAACACTTGTAAAAAAAAGTGAGTATGGAAAGCGAGAATGAAATTAGAGGGCATGACGAGTGCAAAGGAAATAGTGACCTGATAAAGGTAGACAAGAAATGGTCTAACTCAGTATATGAGGCCTAATCAAACCATGTAATGGAGAAACTTAGTCCTAAAGAAAGTGATAAACTAGTCCTAGAAACCATAATTTTGCTAGAGGAAGAAAAGGATAAGAATGAAGAGAAAAATAAGACAGTTGGGAATAAGAAAGAAACTCAGATTTTGAAGACTAATACATGTTTGAGTGTTGTTGGTGTAGGTATGATTGATAAAGAAAGAGTGGAGTAGACACAAGGAGATATAAATGTCAAACAAACACCATTTTTTCTCAAACTAGAGAGTAAATTGAGACAAGAAGAAGAAAAAGTAAAAGAAAAGGATTGTGTAGCAGTCAAGGAACCTCAAGAAACTTTCTATGTAGGCATGAAGAAGATGATTAGAATCGGAAAGCTATTGGAAAAGGCAGTCAATAGTCATATGGCAGTTAATGACTTTGTGATGGTGAATTCATCACAAAGCAAACATTTGGTAGGTCACAATTGAAATCCAAGGCACACTTGAATCTCGTATATACAGTCCAGAGATCATTACCTTTGTAGACCAACTAGTAAAATTGGCACCAGAAAATTAGGGATGCGAAAATTCACTAGTTCCCAAGTAAACACAACATAGGAGAGCAAACCCTTTGCCCTTCAAGATGAAGAAGGACGTTGTAACACTGATTAGGGTTAGAATACTACCCCAAACTATTGTCGATCCAAATTTTGATTTTTATCAGGGGCATTGGAGAAGGATGGCTCTGCGTCAAGCTTAGTATCATGTAGAGCTTTATAGATTCAAAATTTGCTACTTGATGGAACATCCAAATGCATTTTATGCCTATCTCAAACAATTTAAATTCTCTAGAACCAATTTTGGCTCGACTTAGGCACCGTGAATCCATTTACCTAGGTCTTACCCCAAGACGTCTTGTAGTGGAAATTTGTGACTTATGTGTCCATTGTAGTCTCCTGAGTGGAGTGGAAAGGTGCCAATGTAACTCTTAGTCCCCAATGAGTACTTCTTGGTATGAAGCTTCTAAAACATTTCTTCCCCGATTCCCAATCTTGGCTCAAGAAGTGAGTCATGCCGAGGTATAACCATCACAGAAAGAACAAATATAAATTGTCATATATGGGACCCCTTAGGCAACTCATGGATCAATCAATTGAAAATGTTGTCTGGAGCTCCAAAGGAAATTTGGAAGGTTTTAATGTTCCTGATATGCAGAATTTTACTCGACCAAATCATGGATGTGTAATTTGTCAATCTGAGAATGATTCTACAACATGATTAGTCTCCTAAAGCCATCATTTTGTAAGTACCCAGAATTCCAAGAAGATAACCGGCGCCCCCTGGATTCTTGAAGAGTTGGATAGGTTTGGAAGTCTTTAGTCCTCTTTAAGATGAAATTTTCAGGTCTTCGTGCTAGTGCCTGTAGGTCCATGAAAGGAATTTGCGTAATATTTTCTCAATTTGATGTACTATATGTCCTTTTGGCATTTGCAAGACTAAAATCACAAAAAATTGGCAAAGCACTGAGGACCGATCTAATAAGCTAAATTCTGCTTGTGACATTAAGTGAGTAGATTGTGTAGTCCCTTGATGTTACAGAGAAACAAAATAGAGTACCATGTATTTTACAGAGAAGCTGATAATAGGATGCCTTCCAGGATTGTTTAGGAGGATTTCCTGGCCCCAGAAGATATTATTGGGTGAGAGGATGCTCATAGAATTAATATATTGGGGGTAAGGAACCCTTAAAAAAATTCCAAGAATACACTTAAATTCACCCTTTGCACAGGAATAGACAATCTCTAAAGAATAAAATTAAGGCATCAAAACAAGAGACTCAACTTATCTTGTCATGTTGTCAGCCAAGTAAGAATCCTAAGGATATTAAGGAAATCTCCTTGGCTTCGAACACCGATGTAGCTCCAAAGAAGAAATAGTTAAGTCATCCGCATCAATATTTGATGAGAGAATTTAGGGTCCATATATAGTCAACCACTTTAAGACCTGAAAGCAAGACAATGGTTTAGCAAGAAACAGTCCATTATGAGAAGGCTCTCCTAGACCGTTTATCAATCAACTTCAATAAGAAGAGGTCAAGGAGGAGAAGTGAGGTTCACCTATGTCTTAAACCCCTATTGGACTTGCTGAAAATACCCTTAAAACCTTGAACCATTGCACCAAAACTGAAAAAGAGGGGGTGGTAATGCAACTGAAAAATCCAGGAGCAAGACAGACTTGTCACTGAACCCAATTTCTTGAGTATTAGCTCTGAATTAGAAAGTTGCCAAATTGAGCCTGTAATAGGAGATTGTTGAAGTCTAGTCTTCACATAACATACGAAGAGTATGATTATGGGATTGAAGGAGTTCACTTGATCACTTGTGAGAAATTGACACCATCAAATGTATGGACCGACCTTGGAGGAAACCAATCTACTCTTTGGAAATAATACTGTTCAAAATGGGCCTGAGCCTAAGGGCTAATTACACCTTGGAAGATTACATTTTGTAGGACTAGCATTGCTACAGAGGAGATGGGTCAGACAATAGCAATCCTGAAAGAATCAGTGATTGAGAAGCTTTAACTCCTTAGGGACACATTCACGGATGAAAGTATGGTTCAAAACGCCCAAAATTTATCCTTAAAGGACGAATCTATATTCTTCATACGGCTTCCCAAATATGAATTGCCCACTATGTCCCAGAATTCATCTTGAAAAAAGTGTGATGATCCGAAGTGCATCTTGACATCAGGGGAATTATCCATTTCCATAGAACAATACTATTGGACCTGATATATCTACTTCATGTTAGAAAAGGGAGCCATAAGATTAGAATTAATCGCTTCATTGATCATAGTTGGGACTTGAAGACGACATGGAGTTTTGATGCTGATGGCGGGACTGGATATATGCCTGATAGCAACTCATGGAAGAAGGAGATATCTACATCCTTAATACCCCAACTTACTTGAGATCTTAAATCCAATCCCCATTTATCACTTATTGAGCTTGGATATATAGTTGGCAATTATGCATCATGGCCTTCAGGGAATGAGTAGGACAAGACATTTACATGTTTTGGATCACTAAAAACTTTCAAATGCATTATTGGTGCTTGAATACTATTTTTTGTTTCCAAAATAAAAATGTATAACACATTTATTTGGAATGAAGTAACTACATTAGAGTTTTTGATGATTTGCCACCCACTATAAATATTTCATTTGGTTCAAAAATTTTCTGCAAAAAAGGTATTCCTAGTAGAATAAGAAAATAGGGACATACTTTTATTTTTGTCTTAATTGACAACCAAAAACCATTTGATTTTTAGTAAAGCAAGAAAAAAGGAACACATTTTATTTTTGGATTAATTCACTGCTAGTAACCATTTGATTTAGTTTTTTCTTCATTTGCATATAAGAACACATGCAACATGAAACTGATAATATTCAATATAAACAATGTTTTGGCATACACTATCCATTAGGCTGATTCATCACACAAAAAGTTAAATTTTTTTTGGCAACTTTGAGCTCAATTCTAAAAATTTTATTAGACTAAATGTGAAATATTTATTGCAACATTGTTAAATTTTTTTAAAATAACACTATGGACATCGACAAGAAAGTCAAATTTTAATGACATGATGGCTTCATTCCTTTGAAACATTGGCTTAGAGGTTGGCAACTTCAAGCTCATATTCACACAAGAAGATTGTTGATTCCAAATGCACCAATTATCAAGGTCCTAGGAATCCCAAATTTTATATCAATAATCTTAACTCCATTTGATGGTGGTTTAATGCATCATACCATTGTAAAAATACAATGCTTGTAGACGGCTCTTTAGAGAAAAATAAGTTCAAAGATGTGGGGAACCACATAATTGCTAAAATATTTAACACAGATTCTAATTCTTTAGACAACTACTTGTTAGATTAGTTGTGGCCTCTGTTGAAACCATTTAAGGATGTGGAAGATGTCTGTGATGTTATTAGATCAAAAACCCAATTATAGGGAGCTTATTTTAGGGAAATTTTGTATGATTTCTTTTGTTAATTTGGGAGCCCGTCTTTGAGAATAATGTTATAATAAATTTCAAATAAGTATTAAAATGTTTTACTATAATTCTACCTTTAGTAAAGGTATTTTAAATAACTTCATATCCATATTTAAATATGTGAATATATATGGAATGGTTTTACAGTTAATTGCATTTCCATGTTGATACCAAATTATGTCATAGCTATGTTATGAAAAAAACATACAATTTATTTATGATGTATGTGTCTATATATCGTAATGTTTTATATGTGAATAAACATGTTACAAATAAAAGTTAAAATGTTTTCATATAACGTGTGAGTCATTATTTAGTAATGTTATCATGGGTACCATGGGTAATGTAGCATGTAACAACTCAAGGATAATAACACGCGTAGGCTCTCCCACTTCCATTTCATATTCAATATTCTTCCTTTCTTTCTAATCTTCTTCCCTCGCTAGACAAGTACCTAAAACTATTTTGAACCTATTATGTAAAATCAATACATTAATAAGATCAAATTTTCATAATCCAAAAGCATCACCAACTTATTCTCCTAGTCTTGATCATCACCCTCTGCTAGTTTCTCTAAAATCTCTTCAACAATTCTCTAGTTAGGCTGAGGATCTATCAAACAATTCTAAATGAACCTGGAAGTGTATCACATCTCTTGTATGTCATTAGCCTAGTGGCTGGTAGGATTATAGGAATTTTAATTATTCAAATCACCATAGTTTAATCTTAAAGGCATGCTGTCACTTCCTATGTTTTGGAAAAATTCAATCTGCATGTTGAGACCCTGAAAATAATTGAAGATAATGTGGATTTTTTCCTCGTGCATGGAATTAAGAATTCAGATTCTGACTCCATTTCCAGCTTTAGAGAGGAAATTAACACCCTTTCCACTCAATTTAAAGCTCTTGAAGAAAAGAAGAACAACCAATTAGCCATCAATAGAGAAGTCCTTGACCTTTTGCAAGTTCACATTCATCAGATATGCGATCTCAGTGGAATTTCGACCTTAGCTTGGAAGAATGAAAGGATCACCAAGAAGTTCAAATATTCCAACTGAGATCCTAACATTGGTACTTCTTTGAATCTCTATCAGGCACTTAGAACTTCTCTCAAGGTTTATAATAAATCTGCTAGTTAGTGCCTTTGTCTTTATGTTTGTTTTGCAGTTGTTGTGGTGATGTTGTTTAGCTACAATTTTGTTGTTGTTTGTTTGTTGTAGGGATTATTGTAGGAATTTGGCCCCTGCTTTAGTAATTTTTATGTTTTTGTATTTTGGCTGGGGTGTGGCCCCCACCTATTAAAAACCACATTGATCTTTATTTCTTATCTTGGTTGTTGAGCCTTTTGGTTGTACTCATGGGTAAGGTCGCTCCAAAACCTTTTTCCTTTAATAAAAAAATATTAAAGGAATTTTAAAATTGATAAGAACCATATTTTAAAGCATAAATAAAGCCTAGGGGACTCTAGCCAATATAAAATAGAAACATGTTCTGTTTATTGATTTGTAGTTCAATGTTAGATTTCTTGAAATCATTAAATGATTTTTTCCATATTCATTAATGTAATATGTAATATGATATATTGGATTCCGGATTTCAATTTATGTCATTTTAGACTCTAATATATGTGAATTTGGATTCCAATATATTTGATTTTGGGTTCCAATATTTGTGATTTTGGAGTATATTAAATTTGAATATTTAAAGTTTTGGAATCCAAAACTAGTAATATTGGATTCCAATGAGAGCTACATTTCTTATCTGCTTGGACTGGAATATGTCCATATTTACTAAAACAAGTATTAATACACCATCATACTACTTGAATGTCATTTTATGAACATCTCTCGACATAATAAATGTAAGTGGAAAATGTGTCCAAACTTTTGCAATACAAAATAGAGAAATTGTGTGAAACACATATTACCATTAAAATCAATTTTGGGAAAAGGGAAGCTGTCATTAACCAACTTGTTAGAACTTTGTGTTAAAAAATAGAGTGATTACCTAAAACACAATTTATCATTAAATTTATTTTGGGAAAATTCAACTTAAAAAATATGGTAACTAACTCATTAGACCTCCATAATACAAAATAAAGTGATTGCCTAAAACCAATTTTAGGAAAGCTAAAATTAACTTGTAAAAAAATCATATCAACCAAATTGTTAGAACTTTACAAAGATAACCTACAAAATCATATCAAGCATGGGGATACTACTCTAATAAATTATTTTTTTATTTAATTTAATTTAATTATTTATTAATCTAATTTAAATGCACTAACAGGTTTATGTATTTTTAGTTTTTTTTGAATTCAAATTCAAATATTTTTGACATACACAACAACATATAATCAACATGAAACTAAAAATAAAGGTCATAAAATTTGAGGAACTTGAAGCATGAGTCCACAAAAAGTGTGCTAGAATCATAGTGGTACAATTAAAAAAAAAACCACACTATTAAAGTTCATAAAAAGTCTAGTAACTAAGGAAATAATGAGAGAAGAAATATCAGCCATGTAGGAGAGACAAAATATGCATTGGATAAAAGAAAATAAACATGGCCATGCAAAGAAGAATATATAATATTCAACAAAGGGATATATTCAAAAGTTAAACAAACACAAAGAAAATGTTCCAATAAATCATGCCCAATTTTACCATAGTTTAGTTGGTCATTTTTATGTAACTACTTTCACATTTTGAGACATTTATTTATACAATTGGCATTGAACACCATGGAGTAACATTTTGATTTTGATATACATTCATATTAAATGATGCGTGTTATGCTTAGGATTATAATAATGGGAACATTATGTTACTTATTGTTATTGGATCATGATGATGTTGTAATATGATATTGCCTTGTTGTTGGCAAGGAAATTTGTCGGGTGGAAAAACTTGTGGATTCCTTGCCAATGCTCTGGGAGTTTAAGTCCCTCTACTTAACTAGTGCAGCTGCCATATATGCATGCACATGAAAAGGTGGATTTCTGTGGTGGCCTTTCGGTCGGGGATCCAACAGAGGCACTCCACTGACCCTACAGAAAATACTTTTAGTTATCTGGAAGGGGGGAATTTGCTATGAAGGTGGGAAAGGGAGTGAGAAAAGAGGTAGGAGAACTAATGTTGTAGGTAGAAAATCAGATTCCTACATGCACTAGCTAGAAACTTCATCACATACACTAAATTTAGAGGAAACAACCCTGCAAATGGCAACAAGACCAAATAGAATTTGATGAACAAAAAGTATCATGAAATCCCTCAGTCAAAGAAAGCTAGAAAATCCTTCTTGTTGTATTGATACTTAAACAAAAGTTGTACATAGTGGAGAAATGGAGGAAATTGAGAAAAGGGGGGAAATGGAAGAAAATGGCTATCTCCTTTGTTCTCTCAAAGTACAATACACTCGTGAGTTTACAAGATTAATTGCCAACCCTTTATAATGGCGTGAAGAAGCAATTGAATATCTTGCAAGAAATAGTTACAAATTCTTCTTTGTTAGCAAGAAATGGTTTACAATTTCTTTTCAATCATTCGCATCCATTCAGATTCTTGATTCGTGAAGAAATGCCAATGGCGAGAAAAACTAGACTTTTCATAATGTAGCTGTTACACTCATTTTGTAACTTTGAATTTGATTTTTTTATCTTTCCTTTGAAACTTTAAACCAAAGTCATCCATGTGGGAGAGATTTACTGGAGCGGGTGTGGAAGATGCCTTTTGCATTTTGTGAGTTTATAGAGATTTGGCATTTTTTACATTTTTGGTCTTCCCTCCCACTTTTGATATAAGCCTGACACGTAGCTTCACTTGAGTGGAGATAAAGTCGTAGGTCACTTTTATAATTTTACCTTTTTTTACTGCAGGCTCAAAAACAAAAATTGCTCCACACGCCCACCTCCCTGTTTTAACCTTCGATGCAGGTTTAATATTTGAATTTTTCAATCTTAGCATGATCGGGGCTGCGGGTCAGTTTATGAATTTTCACCTTTTTTACAAAGAGGCTCAAAAACACAACTGGCTCCGTCGACAGGGAAGAAAATGCCCATCATTCACGACTATGGAAAAAATGCAGAGAAGAAGAAAACTCCACCACCTTGTGCCCGATTTTCAAATTTCTTTCGCGACCCAAGGAATTGAAAAAAATACAAGGTTCACGATCCATGGCCATAAAAAGATTGATAATTTCATTCAGATGAGGACAACAATAAAATTTTCATGCATCTAGAGATGAAAATGAAAAAATTATCAAAATGTGCAGACTGGAGAGTTTAAATAACTTCAAAGCATGAATTTCTCTATCTTTTTAGACTTCCAACTTTACTTGAACACTCCTGGAGGGTGTGAGTTTAAATTTTTTGAATTTCACTTAAAAAATGAGGGGGGGCTTTTGAGGGTGACAACAGCTGGCTCTAGCTTGGGGACATGACATGGATTGAGCATAGTGAAGACATGACATGGGAATCCAGAATCTCAATCTCTAGACCCTATAATTCATTGACCAGTGCCTTATCCATTGGGCCTTGCAGAGTCATATACAACTTCGAGAAAGAAATATCAAAAGAAGGAAACACACAACATGCAATAGAAGGGGAAACAAAACCACACAGCAGAAAGGGAAACACACCTATGGTACAAGGTGGGGGAATGACCTACTTTTAGTGATGATAAAATTATAAGTTTTTCCCACTTTGAGGAAATTCTAGTGATGTTACATCCAAATATGAGAGAAGAAAAGAGTTCTCATCGTAAGCTTCACGAATATGGAATGGGCCGAGCCATAATGAATCGAACTTTCCATGGCTGCATTTTGGTTCTCTTCTCTTGTCCCATAGCAGCATGAAGTCTCCAACTTTTAATTCTCTTGCCTTGGCCTTTGTATCAAAAATATTCTTTACTTTCAATTGGCGATCCTTAATAAGATCCACCACTTGGATTTTATTTCTTCTAGCTTCTCAAGAAAGAGGATCCTCTTGTCAATGGAATCCTTGTATTGACCATCTTCTATTGCCTGTAGCAGCTTGAGAGTTTTCATCTTGATCATGAGAGGAATATTTTCTTCAACTCCATACAATAGTTGGAATGGTGACATACCTATTACCTTCTTGGGAGTGATCCTATCCACCTACAATGCATCGTACAACCTTTTGTGCCAATTCCTTTGATTCTCATCTATAAGCTTGCAGATAATGGTCATAATGTTCTTGTTACTTGATTCAGCCTATCCGTTTCCTTGTGGATAGTAGTAAGAAGAATGAGCTAGGGAGATTCCGTAGCTATAGTAAAACTCGATCAGCTCTCTTGAAGAGAAATAGGTAGCATTATCTACTACAATCTTCTGTGGCACTCCAAAATGGACTATGATATTCTCCCTGATGAAGTTGAATACTGTTTCAGTGTTGGCTTGTTTGTCCGGAATGGATTCCACCCATTTGGTTAAGCATTCTATTACTGTGAGTACATAGGTGTGCCCTGTGCTTGAGTGAGGGATTAGAACACCAATGAAGTTCAACCCCCACTATTGGAAAGGTTCTTCAATAACCATAGGCCTGAGTGGTAATGCAATGGGTTGTGGTCTTCTAACGAATTGTTGGCATGCTTTGCATTTAGAAAACTAATCTTGAGTGTTTGTAAAGATGGTGGGCTGATAATACCTTCCTTAGAGGATCTTGTGGGTAGTGACCAGTATTGAAAAATGTCCACCACATGTTTGGTCATGGTATCCTTTAAGCAACTTTTCTTGTTGCTCTTTATCTACGCACCTGAGGATATAACCATATAGGCCTTTTTTGTAAAGCGCATGATTCTAGATAACAAATTTAGTTTCCTTTAGCTTGAGTTTTCTCCTTTTCTTGTAATCAAGATGAGGAGAGAATTCTCCATAAGTCAGGTAGTAGGCAATATTAGCATACCACTCATCAGTAGTGGTGATAAAGAGAACCTGTGGGTTGTCTTCTGAACAAGTTGAGCAAGCACAATTTTCTTCTCCATGTTGAACTTTGAGTGTTTCATCTTTAGAAATCAACTTGCACAAGCCATTTCCCCTTACCAGATTGGAGGGTTGAATCTCCAAGTTGTATTCTTGAGTCTTTGCAATCTAATTTCCTCTTTTAGCTCTGGGATCCTGCTATGTCAAGATGGACTTAATTGTACTGTCGGGGACCATCACCACCGTATGGGAATTGAGGATGTAAAACCTGAAATTTTTTATAGCCTTGACCACTGCATAGGCATGCTTATCCAATTGACTATATTTTAGCTCACGATTTTTCAAAGGACAACTCATGAAAGCAATAGGTTCTTCCACGCCTTCATCATTTTTCTGAACAAGAATGGAAAAGAGTGTATGGTATGATGCATAACAATACATGATGAATTCCTTGTTAAAATTTAGATATACAAGAGTCAGAGCCTTGGCAATGGATTTCTTGATTTATTCGAATGCTGCCTTCCTGTCATTGTTCCATTTGAAGTTTGCTTATGGGTTCATCATGAAAGTGATGTGATTTGTTAACTCATCAAACTTAGGCACAAAACGACGAAGAAAGTTCACCTTTCCAAAGAATGAATGAACTCCTTCTTGCTTGTGGGCAGGGATAATGCTTGAATGGATCTAATACTCTCAGGATCAATGTGTGCTCCATGTTTGTTCACAATGTGCCCTAATAACTTGCCTTCTATGACTCCAAATATGCACTTTTTTGGATTTAGTGATATGCCATGTTTCCTACACCTTGCAAGTACCTATTCCAAGTGATAGATATGATATCCCCTCTTCTTTGAAAATACTGTGAGATCATCAAGATATATGAAAATGCACTTCTTTAGATCTTTGAAGGCCAAATCCATCACCCTTTGGAATGTAGCTCCTGCATTGATTAGGCCAAAAGGCATTCTACTATAGAAAAAAGTGCCCCAAGGAGTTATAAAGGCTGTCTTGGTGCAGTCCTCCTCTGCCACTTTGATTTGATTATATCATGAGAATCCATCAAGTAATGAAAGCATTTTAGATCTAGTGACTGCTTGTAGGATATGGTCCATGATAGTAAGAGGATAATTTTCCTTTAGTGAGGCCTAGTTTAGGTTGTGAAAATCTACACATATCCTTATTTCCCCATTCTTCTTCTGTACTGGCACAATGTTAGCCACCCACATTGAATGGTGGATGGGAAAGATGATCCTTGCATTAAACATATTTTTTACTTCCTCCTTGATGGTATCAACAATCTTTGGGTCGTACGTCCTTGGTTTCTTCTTGAAGGGCTTAACACCCTGCTTCAAAGGAATTGAGTGATTCATTTCCTTTGGCTGGAAGGATTTGAGTTCATCATAAGAATAAGCCAAGACATCTGAGTATTTATTTAGTAATGCAACAAACCTTCTTTTTTCTTTAGGTGAGCAACATTTTCCAATATTGACCATCCTTGGCTCCTTCGGGGTACCAATGTTTTCTTTATCAAAATTAGCTGGGCACTGAGAAGATTTCTTTTCTTTCTCTTGAATGAATCTATCATGTTTGTCAAAGAGGTCTTCCAAAGAGACTAGGCATTTAGGAATTTTGTTTCCTTTCAATTTGATTACTCCCTCATCATCAATCCCTTCAATTCCTTATTTATCTTCTTTGGGGACTGCTTCTCGGTGTGGATTTTCACCTCCTTCAAAGAAGAGATTATTGAAATTATACCTTTTCTCTAAAAAGACTAGAATTTGGTTATCATCATTGAAGACTTGCCAATAATTTGCATTGTCTTGCACATTAGGCCTGAATACCATTTCAATGGTCACTTTGTCTTTACCAAAGGAAGGATGAGGTGTCACTAGGGAAGTTGACACTACAAGAGAATCAACCTTTTCATTCTGCTCCCTTGGAATAAATTCAATGGAAAATGCATCAAAAGATTCAATACAGTCCCACACTTTGTTTCTGTAATGTCAGAGTCTTAGATTCTTCACCTAATATTGTTGGTGAAATTGCTTTAGTACAACCTCTACATCACCTCGTCATCTCAGTTTCTTGATTCCCATGCCCTCTTCTGCATTAATGCCTAAGAGTAGTGCTTCATACTCTCCAGTGTTATTTGTATGATCAAATTGTAGCTTGTAGGAAAATGGGTACAACTCATTGGAAGGAGAGTACAATACTACACCAGCTCCCGAGCCCGTTCTGGAATGACTACCATCAAATTCCATTGTCCAAATTTGATCTTCCTCTTCCTCCATGAGAAGTGGCAAGTTATCCTCTTTCTTTGATGTGAGGAAGTAGTTTCCTAGCCCACAATCTTGAAAGAGAATGTTTGCTTTCAGATCATCAGACCTTCGTACTGTGAACTTCATCTTTCTTACTGGTAGTAACTTCTTCATCTCACCTCATACTAGGATAGTTACAGATGATCAATCCATTTTTATCTCTCCACCCAGGTATCTACATAAACTCCTATTCACTAGCATACTAGAGGATGCCGGGATGCCTCTACTAGTATGGTTAGGAGCACCTTCTTGTCTAGAAAATCAGATAGTGCTACTTGTGCATCTTTGATTCTTCCTACCAATGGCACTTGTTTGGATTCCATTGAGTAATAGGTGTCATTTACCCAAGTCAAGGTGAGTCCTAGAGAATTTACAACTTTGACTGGCATCACATTGTCTAAGGTTTTGTAATCTATGATACAATTATTTAGTTGGAAGCCTTTAATGAGGAGTGACAACTAGAAAGGTTCAATCCTTTTGGTTTTGGAGGCACTGAGGGCTGGCATGTTTTGGGAAGGTGGTGTGGATTGTGTGGATAGTAAGCCTTTATAATTAAGACTCAAGGATACAAGGTTACCACCACGAACTGTATTAATGAGCTGATCCAACTGGGCAAGGTGTGTTTATAGGTATTATATTTCTGAGAGCTGGAATTTGGTCTTGCTTGCATGTTCCACAAAGTAAATTGGGGTTATGGTGAATGAGGAAGAGGCTCCGAAAATGGAGGAAGATTTACATGGTAGAGGATTTTCTACTTTGGGTGTTGAATTATCCTTTTCGGGTGAAGCAATTGGCTTGGAAGGGGGTGAGGGTGTAGCTTTTGATTAAACCTTAGATGTCTTTATAGGAACGAAATTTAAAGGAGAATTATTCTTAGCAACTTTTGAGTTGGGAGAAGAATTAGATTACTTACTTGGCATAGTAGCATGATCCCTAACAACCGATGAGTCTGGTTTTTCTTTGGACGACTCCATAGAAGGTGGTAATGGTGATCCTCTATTGATGATTTTATTTTGTCTGACCTCTGGAGGTGAATCTTATTTATTCTTCTTATCCTTTACCGTAACCGTTGAGGATGAAGCACCTTTCCTGGATTTTGCATGAGAAAAAATAGCACATGAGAAACTTGGAGCTTCTTCACCATCCTCATCTTCATCATCAACATATTCAATTAGGACATTATGCATATAAACTTCCTCGACCTCAAGATAGTTTTCATAGTCTTCCATATTTTCTTCTTTAGTTTCATCAATTTCTACTTCCTCCTCTGGATCTTTGGTGTCAAAGATGGCATCGACTGGTGGTGCTTCAAGAGAAATCCAACGACAAGGTGGAGAAATCCTTGTCATATCTGGAGGGTTTGGTTTCCTTGAAGCATTCCACATTGTGATATGAGATAGTTGCTTCTTCAAGGCAACCAAGTTATTTTCCATTTTTTGGAACATCAGATCTATGGTGACAGAGTTTGAATTCTGACCCTATTACTTTCCATTGGGGCATTTCACCTTTCTGGAAAGGATTAGATCATCATCAATTTCTATTACAAATTCCTAGAATTGCCTTGATGTTCTTGGTTGGGCTCTTTTGAGAAAGAAACCTATTTATGATGGTAGAGCACTAACGAAAAACCTCTTCAGATTATTTTCAGGAGGCATCACATCTTCAGGGATCCTTCTTATCACTCTATCATATCTTGCTACAAAGTCCCTCATTGATTTAGAGGTTTCTTTCTTCATTTGTACCAATTGGACCAAAAGATCTTTCCAATCTTCTGTGCTCTTGAACTTGTGTTCAAATGCACTTCTTATATCGTCCCAATGGGTGATAGACCTCGGGGGTAGCATGTAGAACCATTCGGTAGCCTTTTCTTGAAGTGACTCCACAAAGAGTCAGACTGACACATCTTCATCCTCAACACCAAACACATCACATGCAGTGATAAATGTTGCTACATGCTCTTCAGGGAGTTGAGAACCATCCCCTCTGAATTTTAGGAAGTTTTTTCTCAAGCCTCTCAGTAACTCATAGAGTGGTTGAGCACAAACCAGTGGACCAGTGTTTCCTCCCCCTGGTACATTAGGCCTACGGGCCTCACGATCACATTCACACTCATGATCCCCCATTCTATTTCTATTTCTAGCTTCCCACCTTGCTAAGGTTGTGGCTTCTACTACTGCTCTTTTGTCTTCCTTGGCTTGAAGTCTCTTGATTTCTTTGAGTTGATCTCTTATTTCCTCTTCCGCTCTCACCTCTCTTTCTCTAGCTTCTTCTTTGGTCTATACGTCAGTGAAACATTCAAGGTTCTCGTTGATGTATGGAAATTCACCATCCAAAGGATTGGAAACACTCAAGTTCCCAACGTGACTGGTTGCTTGAGAAGGAGGCCTCGACATTCTGAGTAGCTCTTGTCTCGTTTGAAGTTCCTCAAAAATGGGATCAGTTTGTCCTCCTTGTCTCTGTTGCCAGGTGTACCTTCTATCCACTAGCTTAAAAATCTATGCTCTTCTTTGTGGTGCTGGAATTTGTCTTTACCTCTCCAATTCAGCAGTGCGTTCTTCTTCAAGGTCTAGAATCCTCATGGAAATGAAGTAGTGTTTGGTACTTTGTCTATTATGCCAGATAGCTTCCCTCAAATCTAAAGCAACATCTTCTTGGATGTGTAAGATCAATTCAGGTATTTCAATAGGAGGGTTTCCTGAAATAGCCATGATTTGAATCCATGTGCCTCATATAGCCATTCAAATTCCAAATTTTTTTCTCTTTTTTGAATTTTGAATTTTTTGACCTTGCGGTCACATTCAAGTGTAGATGTTGCTAAATCTACCCCATGGTGGGTGTCAAAAACTGTTGGTGAGGAAATTTGTTGGGTGGAAAAACTTTTTGGATTCCTTGCCAATTCTATGGGAATCTAAGTCCCTCTACTTAACCAGTGCAGCTGTCGTATATGCATGTGCATGAAAAGGTGGATTTCTGTGGTGGCCTTTTGGCTAGGGATCCAACAGGGGCACTCCACTGACCCGGTGGAAAATGCTTATAATTATCTACGAGGAGGGAATTTTATATGAAGGTGGGAAAGGGAGTGAGATAAGAGGTAGGAGAACTAATGTTGCAGTAGAAAATAAGATTCCTGCACGCACTAGTTAGAAACTTCATCACATGCACTAAATTTAGAGGAAACAACCCTGCAAATGGCAATACGACCAAATAGAATTTGCATGAACCACAAAAGTATCATGAAATGCCTCAGTCTCAAGAAAGCTAGAAACTCCTTCTTGTTGTATTGATGCTTAAACACAAGTTGTACATAGTGGAGAAATGGAGGAAATTGAGAAAAGGGGGGAAATGGAAGAAAATGGCTATCTCCTTTGTTCTCTCAAAGTACAATGCACTCGTGCTTTTACAAGATTAATTGTCAACCCTTTACAATGGTGTGAAGAAGCCATTGAATATATTGCAAGAAATAGTTAGAACTTCTCCTTTGTTAGCAAGAAACGGTTTACAATTTCTTTTCAATCATTCGCATCCATTCAGATTCTTGATTCGTGAAGAAATGCCAATGGTGAGAAAAACTAGATTTTTCATAATGAAGCTGTTACACTTGTTTTGTAACTTTGACATTTGAAACCGTTTATCTTGCCTTTGAAACTTTAAACTAGAGTTGTCCACGTGGGAGAGATTACAGGAGCGGGTGTGGAAGATGCCTTTTGCATTTTGTGACTTTATAGAGATTTGGCATTTTTTACATTTTTAGTCCGCCCTCCCACTTTTGATATAAGGTTGACACGTAGCTTCACTTGAGTGGAGACAGAGTCGTGGGTCACTTTTATAATTTTACCTTTTTTTACTATGGGCTCAAAAACACAAATTGCTCCACACACCCGCCTCCATGCTTTGACCTTCGATGCAGACTTAATATTTGACTTTTTCCCTCTTAGCATGATTGGGGCTGCGGGTCACTTTATGACTTTTCACCATTTTTACAAAGAGGCTAAAAAATACAATTAGCTCCCCCGACCTGCTTCCCCACTTTGACTTTCCAATGGAGGGCTCAAGATTTGACTTTTTCCTTTGTGCTTGGCAGGGATGCGGGTAACTTTTTAACTTTAAGTCCCTTTAATGGAAAAGGATCAAATTCTCAAATCTCCCTGATGATTCACCTCTCCACTTTGACTCTTTTGATGCAGGATCAACACTTGAATTTTTCCCTCTTAGCATGATCTGGGCTGCGGGTCACTTTATGACTTTACACCTTTTTTACAAAGAGGCTCAAAAACAAAAATTGCTCCACCAGCCCGCCTCCAAT